>JALPQI010003504.1:0-70366 GCA_025490895.1 Thaumatotibia leucotreta | reverse complement strand
TTAGTTCCTGACCATTCATGTTTGAAGATTCATGGGCAGCAGCGTCATCATAGTGGACACTGTCGGAATCGCCAATAAGTTTGCCCAGCGTGGCGATTATGGTTATTTAGCTCTTAATGCCTCCAAACGCATAGATTATGGTTATGGATTGGAAGAGGCCGATCTGAGCATCAGTCTGATGACGTGTGATGAATTATCCTTAATAATTTATTCCTATAGCCCTATAGTAGGGATTGCAATCCAGCAGTGTTTTCAATCCAGCTGGATTTTTGCTGGATCGCCGTCAATCCAGCTGGATTCAGCGCGGATCCAGCAGGTAGGAAAAATAGCAAAAAAAACTACTTTTGCCATAAAACGGGTCGATTATTAATAATTATATTTAATATAATGAAAGGGAGGATAATAACACGCAGTTTTGTGAGCATTATATATTAAAAAAAACAGATAATTATGAAATTAAAAAACATGACTGCCGTTTTAAGCGAACTGAAAAGTAACAAATAATTCCTTTTTCAGGGTAATTCTTGTGAGCGTATCTACATATAGGCGCTTGTCCTATTATTATATATTAAAATGTAGTAGTAGGTTAAGGTAGAGCGAGTTTTCAGATGGTGATATTACGGGTCGTCCCCGGAGCGAAGCTTCAGCCCTCTGCGGAGTCAGTTTTTGAAATTTTATCCAATTTTAAACTACACTGCACATTAAAAGGTTTCCAAAAAAAAAATAAAGTTAAAAAACACGACTATTAAAATATGTGTGGTATTAAGACAAGCGCCTATATGTACATTGTACAAGAATTAACCTGAAAAAAGGAATTGTTTGTGACTTTTTAGTTCGCTTAAAACGGGCAGTCGTGTTTTTTTACTTGTAATTATTTTATTTATTGGGAACCTTTTAGTGTACCTATCTTTTAGTGTGTAGTGTAATTTAATATTGGATAGAATATAAAAAAAACTGACTCCGCAAACTAATTAAATGTCACTAAAATAAAAGAAGTTTTGGCCAGGATGAGTTGCCACCACAAAATGCGCTGACGCGTTAACCCTTCCTTTGACACTGCTCATTACCCAGTCTTTTACAGAAGGACAGTCCCAGGATCTCCTTTAAATTTCAGTTATTAAACCTGTGTAATACCTATAAAACAGGCAATCACATGAATGTAGTATTATCGCCCCATAGCCCTTCTACCAGCTTTTTCCAAAAGGTTTGAAACCGCTATGTCAAACCGATTATATTCCTTTTGTGAAAAGTTTAAAACATTGAACGATTCTCAAAACGGTTTCCTATAAGATCCCTCAACATCGTCAGCACTTTCCAAGTACATAAACGAAGTTTTAAACACAATAAATGACAGAAAATATGCTATTGGCATGTTGATGATACGAGGGCTGTTCTGAAAGTTTTTAGTTGCTCCGGTTCTATTCATGCGATTTCAATAAAACTTACACCATTTTGAGGGATATTTCAATGACGCTTTAGGCGGTGTAAATTTGTTTTCGTAAAGATTTTAGATATTTTTATTATTTTGTTTTACTTAGACGTGTCGAGCCTTACTCCAATGACCATGATACCGGTTTTTTAAGACACTTTTTTAATGAGACGCTATGAGCATCATTCGCTTATAAAATTATTTTATTTTAAAGATACTAGTAATTGAAGATATTTCCGTTATTTTTAAGTACAAATTACGTGATATCTTTTACTTTAATTATAAATGAGTAGGCATCGAAAAAAATCGTAAACTCTAAAATTGGAATTTCGAATATTGTAAAAATCATCATTCTATCAATAATCATTGTTCTTCAATTATAATTTAAAAAACGCAAAACGAACTAAATTATTTATCCCGGGTATATTCAAGTACGGCTTTCAAAGATTTTTATACAAAATATGCTTCAATGTGTCAAAAATGGCCAATTTTTCCATACAATGTCATATTTCATACAAAACACCTTTTTGTAAAAAAAATATAATAAATAAACTATTCCCATTACATGTATGAATTTACTAACCATAATAAGTATTGAAATGTCCCTCACAATGATATAAATTCAATTTAAATCGCATGAAAAAACCGGAGCAACTAAAAACTTTCGGAACAGCCCTCGTATATGCATGAGTATGAGCAAAGCTTATGATTGTGTTGTACATGACATTTTATAGCAAAAATTATTTGGAATAGGTATTAGAGGCTCAGCTCACAATTTATTCATACCATGCCTTACAGGTCGTACACAATGTGTTGAATTGAAATAGAATGTCACAATTACATCACAGGTACCATACTAACATTTCAATCAGATAAAACGAATATTACTCGACCAATACCCCAAGGCGAGTAAATTTTGTACTCTTTTTGCTGACGACATATAATCTGTAATAATACCTTGCCACAATGAATTAAATTTAAATAATAGCTTATATACAACCATTCAAAATATCGTAACCTGATAGGATGATCACAATTTAAAGCTTAATTTCAATAAAACCAAACTCATGCAATTTAGAGCCTACCAAAAACGTAGCATAAACATAGATTTCTCATTCCGGAGCACTACATTAGAATCTGTCCACTCTTTCCCAGTTCTAGACATACACATTGATTCAACCATAAGTTTGAAGGAGCACTCGTATTAGTCACGGCCGCCAAGGACTAAGCGCGGGATCGCGGATCCGTTTCAAACACGACGTAAAATAAGTTTATGCAAAAGTTCTAATTGTGCATTTTTTTGGTAAACTTTATTTGCGGATCAGCAGACCAAAAAATGCGCTGGATCCAGCTGGATTGCTGGATGCTGGATCCAGCAATTGCAATCCTTACCCTATAGGAATAAATTGTGTATGTGTACTAATGAAATCAATCTAAAAAGTCTCAGTATACATGTGTAATATTAATTAAGATAAATTGTCTTGAGTATAATTTCTAACAATCGCTCTTTATAGGTATGTGATAGGTATCAATCCCTCCAAAAGCAGACCCAAGTAACATGGGCCTGAAGGCTTAAAACGAATTTATCTATTGATAGTCTATTCGCAGTTTATTTTTAGATAAGGGCTTTCTATAAATGGTTTCTATGAAGAAAAAGTATCCTTATAGTGTATCTTTTCTCATATTTGATTTTTTTTAGATGATTTGATCTATAGAACACGTATTTTAAGTACATTTCTAGGTATGACGATTATCTTAAGACATATTGTTCTATAAATAGTTAATAAAGCCTAAAGGTACCTATTTTCCAGTATTTTATTAGATAAGATGGTAAATGTTAAGATTTAACTTTCTACAGAGATTCCGTATTAGCTAGTGGTATTCTTATGTTTGTTTATAAAAAGACTAAAGTCTACATAAACTATTTTTGTAGATACCTTTCAGTAAGTCTAATAATATGTTAGTGAAATAGTGGTTCCAGTGTTTATTTGCTTAAAGATAATGTAAATAAGTGCAATTTTACTAGATCAGCTGGCTTTATGCAATGGAGACAGTAAAACAAATTAAAAGATCTGGTGGCTTTCGTCGGAGAGTCAGCAAATATTTAAAAATAGAAGAAAATACAGAGAAGGAGCAAAAGGAGTTCCGATTCTGATTTGCGACTCATGCAATAAGCGGGTAAGATTATTAAAATAATAAATAAAGATTAGACAATAATTTTAATTACGAAATGGTTCCATCTACCTATAAATAAATAAACAATGCGTGTCAAATGTTCATTCTTAGAAATCGGGGAAACTTTATACAGATAGGTACGAATATGATAGATATATCTACCTAATATAATACGATCCACAAAAAATAAACTTTCCGCCCTCTTCAAATACACTGATAAAACTAAACATAACACGTTAAAACTGCTACAAATCGGCCGCGTGAACCGTGGATACACCAAATAATTCAACATGTCAAGACGTGCGTCTCGCGACTACTCCGCACGCGTGCACGCCGGCGGCACGAAGTTGCGACTAAACCATTACTTTATTTCATATTGTCAACAAATAAAAAACAAATTTGTTTAAGAAGGTAACTTGAATTCGTTCTGCATTAATCCATCCAAAATGATACACAATGCACTCAAAATGCCAGTTCTCTGATTGATGTCTAGAAATACTGTGAGAAGTTAAAACAGTATACAAAAATGGCAGTTTATAGGTAATCTTAAACCACTCATAAACCAGTTTATTCCTCGACTAGGAAGTTTGGTTTGCAACAAGTAAAAATAATCTTGTCATTTACTAGAGCTATACTACAGATTACTCTTTAGAAAGTTTGTTTTAAAGAAATCATTTTTCTAGACAAGTTTAACTAGACGCCATTTTTACTGCCTAATATTTTGTGAAATTATTGTAGCGAACTATTTTTTGGCTTGTTTTTGTACTTTTATGAATATATTCTCTGTAACAAATCGTCCTATACTTTTTAATATACTATATTATGAATGAAACAAATGGCTTAAACATATAAACACAATATATTTTTTTTAATATTTTTATATTTGGTTAATATTTTACTTAATATTACATTTCAAGCGGGCGCTCTTATTTAAAGAGAGTTTTACACAAATTCAGCGAGAGACTTTCATCCGCACCAAGTATTGCAAGTTTAAGTATCAGTATTAGCCGATGAAAACTAGGCGCATGAAATAAGAAGTTAGAAATTTGTTACGCCATTTTGTAATATTACCTTAACATTATTCTTTTGAGATATGCGCCATTATACGTATCGTTGTCTATTTCTATTAAAATCTTTCTTAAGGTTGGCAGGGTTGAGTTAATTTGGTTTTAAAACTTCTCAGGTAAATACTTCTGTTTAGCTCTCAAGCTTGTCTATTAACCATCTACTAGTGCATATCGTGGTCTATAAATAGTATAGAAAGACTCTAGAAGAATGCCTGAAGACTATTTGAAAATGTTTAATTCTTAACTCTGTCTATTCGTGGTTTCTAGAGGGAGACTTATGAATAGTTACAAGGTTGTGCCCACTTTACTAAAGACTATCTATAAGCGTTATTGAAGATAGCTTGGGGGCAATGTTACTCTTATGGTAGACAATCAAATTGAAGTCTATTAGATATCTAATATCCCCTTTTTAGATTCGCTTTTGTTACTTGGGGAATCTGACAGTACTTAAAAAGTTATTACGACCACAGACAAGAACCACAGAGTTAAGGCTAAGTGCATACATTATCATATATTATCAATTTAAGGTCATACTCGTATATCACTACATAGTATAAAATAAAGTCACTTTTTCTTTCCCTATGTCCCATTGTACGCTTAAATCTTTAAATTAAAACTACGCAACGCATTTTGATGTTTTTTTTAATAGGTAGAGTAATTCAAGAGGAAGCTTTTTATGTAGGTATAGTACCTACCCGTGCGAAGCTAGTACAGAATATAAGTATGATGTTTCTTACCTATTTGCTTTTCCGAATGTAAACAAACTTGACTCATCAAGGACCTGTCACGATGCCCGACGGTCAGCCCCAATAAATTATAACTACTGCTTTTGATGTGTCAAAAGCGCTACAAACGCTAACAACATACATCGAAGTGACCTCTAATACTATGCACATAAAGTCTATTTTAGTGCTGTAATCCAATCTGCACACCAAAGTGTGAAATTTTTTGAAAGTTCTAAAACAGCTTAAGCGCGAATAAAACGCAAGCATTTTGCGTCGTTTTGACATTAAGTAGTATACACACCCTATCTAGGGGAGGTTTATTAACCAATCGAACACATAAAGTGGTGTGGTTTTAATCTTACCGGGGGTTTTAATAAAAGTGGAATTACAAGCAGAGGTCAGACAGTGCCCCAGGGGGTTGTAAATCTAATGATTTCCAGAAAATCTTTGGGTATAACAGTTAGGGGGCGAATCGTTACGGTTCTTTGTATAAAATGTTGGGGCATTTGCAACACATGATGCTCTGTACTGATGAATACCTATATTTTTTCTTTAATTAACCAACGGTTCAATCTGCTTGTATACCAGTCGTCAGTCGAACCCATAAAAAATGTAAACAAACCTAAAACCTTGCATTATTCCATAATCACGGGCTTTTAGAACACAATTTTGATTTTATTATGAACTTAAAAATATTAAACCTTGAGTTCACATAAATTTTTCGAACGTATTGTGAAAACACAAATCAAATTATTTACTAACTAAATATTTTGATTTGTACCTCGGACCAACCAAGATCACCTAACGTCCGAACGTTCGTCCGAACGTTAGGTGATCTTGGTTGTTTTTTTGGTATATTCATAATAAATTTTTCGTTAAAATTATTTATATTTATTAGTGTTAACCTAAAATATATCGGCGATAGATAATAAATTGTAAAGCCTGGCACGTCATACAATCTTGTACCTACTTAACCTAAAAGTCAGATGAGAAAATGTATTTTAAGAGTATTTTTTATATACCGTATACTATGAAGTCTTTCCCTTGCCTCTATAATGTACCTTACATAAGCATCATTAAGATCGCAGAGATACCTACATAATTTCTAACTCTAAGGTATTTTACGCAAGGATAATATCGAAGTTCATTGGCCTTTCACGGAGCTATGAGATAAATAATTGTCTGTGTACAGTGGCCATCAGATATATTGGAGCAGCCATGGTGTTCAATCATCTGAAAATGCACTCTAACGCCATGACAATAGAGGCGTGCTCAGATATTTGTGAGCACCTTGGCCGCCCCCATAATTATATCTGATGGGGACTGACTGTAGCACACAACACACGTAGATACTTTAGTGTCAACTTATTTTGAGATCGCACTTGCTTGAGATGCAAATCAGGGTCGCGTTTTATAAAGTTACATTTTACGATTTCGCTGTTTGCCTCTCTAACGCACGCACATATTGGCTAGAAAGAGAGGCAAACAGCAAAATTGTAAATTATAACTTTATAAAACGCGACCCTGAATTGTTTTTGTTACCTGTAGCTTCTAATTTTAAACTGCTGTATAGGTAGACGGACTTTAAGGAGTACAAGAAGGGACTACGGACTTAAGGTAAGTACAGGTACCTTCTTTGTTAAAGTTTATTTCCATCGATATAATATATTTCGAATATATTATGTTTTTTTTTATTTATCCTATATTGGTTGGTGCTATAAATATACCTATCTATATCATTCTTCAGATGAAAGTAAGAAAAGGGTAAACAACAAATATGGCTGACTTTCCATAGCATTTGACGTCTTTGACACATATCGTGAAACACGTTCGCAGATATATTTTTACGTGAATATTAATAAATATAAATAATTTTAACAAAAATGTATGTGAACTTCAGATTTAAGGTTTTAAGTATGTTGATGATAACACCAAGATTGTGTTTCCAAACTGCGTGATTAATTGATTATGGACTAATGCAAGTTTTGAGGCTTATTTTCTTTTTTAAAATGCTACTGACGAATGATATAGCCGTTATAGGTCTCTTTCAGGCGGTATTAAACATAAATACACTGTAATAAATTGATGCTTTGTTTAATTTTTTGTCATACTCATTTGTAGACGGAAGAATAAGTACCTACAACTGTATAAACAAAAAAATGGATTCATGTGATACTGTACAGTCAAGGGCATTAATATATATACACTTCTCCATACTGATCCCTTACAAATGTGTCTATATATTAATGCACTCGACTGTACTGCCTGGATTCCTCTGCTTTAAAAAGCTCGTAAAATACATTTCACTTTAGCACGGATTTAAACTTTAGTTGCTCTTGATAAAGTTGTTTTTTTTTAGATATTTAAAGGTAAAGACGTTTTAAGGTGAAAATTGTAGAAAAACAACTTGTTTTACATACAATAATTTATTAAAATTATGTTTGTGAATAGTGCGATGTTAGACATTATCTAACCTTTTTTACTTATATTGGATACTTCCATTTAACGGAAGTAGTTGAACACATTGTTTTTTTACTATTATGTTTCTATGATTATTTGGACCCCAACAGGACATTACATATACTTATTTATATTTTACATGTAAGCAATATAGTAAATGTAGAAAATATTTGTAATTTTCGCCGTATTTGTATTTGAATGCAGTTTAACGTTCAATAAAAAATACATTGTGTCTTCCTTACGAAAGGCATTGATCTCGCCAAGGTGGGACCTAGACGAGCCGGGAAGCTGACGCAACGACAATGTAAGTCGTGACGTGTAATTTGTGGGTACGGAAGCAGGAACTGCGCTCAAAAGTGTGCAAGGGCCGGGAGGGAGCCTGCGACCGCACGCTCGGCAGGCAGGCTCGGGCATCGAATATGGATTTAAGATTAACGAGGCCACGTAAGCGCGGCAACGTCGCGGGGTGTTTACATGCGGGTGCAGCGGGCGCGAGCGGGCGGTATCGATCGCTGGGCGGGGCGCGGGGCGGGGCGCCCGGCCCGGGCGTCAGTACGCGTCGGGGCCGCGTCCGCGCGGTCGTCGCTCGTCCAGCTGCGGCGCGCCGGAGTGACTCCGCGGCCTCGGGCGCCCGGCGGCGGCGGCGAGCCTCGCGCCGCCCGCCCCCGCGCCGATGCCGCCCGCCCGCGATCCCGCTCCGCTCCCTGCGCCCGTCCCGCGCCCCTCGGGCCGCGCCGCGCGCGCAGCCTGGCTCCCCGCAACCCGCGCCCTCGTCTGCGCCCCGTGTTCCTCTGGGCGCGCCAGCAAGACGGCCGAGTGCAGGCCGTGCACTGTGAGGACTACGACCCGCGCAACCGCATCCGCCTGGCGCGCACGCCCGGCGGCTGGCGCGTGATCCCGCGCACCGAGATCTACAACGCGATCCGCGTGCCGCCGGCGCCGCCGCGCGAGCGCAAGCGCAGCCGCGGCGCCCGCAAGCGAGCGCGCGAGCCGGCCTGGCTCGCTCCTCCCGACCTGGAGACCCACATCCCGTCGCACACCATCGCGGTGCCGCGCCCGACGCAGGCCCGCGCGCCCGCGCCGCCGCCGCCGGCGCCCGAGCCGCCGCCCGAGCCCACGCCGCTCGACAACCTGCTGGCTGTGGCGGAGCTCGAGTTCAACCAGCAGCGCGGCAAGGACCTCGAGCTGGAGGCCGGCGCGAGCGACCCCTACGCTTTCTTGCCCGACGAGGCGGTCGCGAGGGACGTTATGTCGTTCGAGCTCGGAGAACCCCCGAAGACCACCGAGGATATGTTCTATGATCGGAAATCTCATGGCGAGGAGGACTTTCAGAACAATCTAGTGGTCCATAAAGACCTATTTGAGACGATCAGTGAGGCGCATTATTTGCCGGAGTTAAGTGGACCCCACGACGAGGCTTTGCTTGAATCGCTCGTAGAAAAAGGCTGTGAGGACAATCAGATCCTAGGACAGGCGCTAGACAAGCTGGCGCACTTAGAGACTAGTGGTGGCGACTACGCCGAGGAAGAGGAAGACATGCTATTGAGTGGGGCTCCAGTCGCCGACATCATCGACCGATTGGAGCAGTCGCTTGAATCCCCCGGCCGCAGCAGCATCACCGCTGCACAGGGCCTGCTGCATCTCCACCACATCGGAGACCAACTTCATGACATCCAGCCCGACCAGCAGTCGGTCGATCAGGCTTATATGTCTGATGAAGTGTTTGTGCCTGAAGTTTCCACACAGTGTACGTTAACTTTGGGCCAGGAAACAGAACTTCAGCATGCCAACGAAATTACTCAAATGGAGTATGAACAGGAAGCCGAAAAGAGGCTAGAAGGTAACGTTGAGGCTACTGAATCTATTTATAGCGAAACGGCAATTGAAGACCAGGATACTTATAAGGATAACACCCAAGATGAATTACCAACTCCTACGTTACCAAATGACAGTGAAATGCCTCTACCAACCGATATTACCACTGATGCTGAAGCGCCAAAAGTGAATGAACTCGTAGAGGAAAATGAAGAACATATGGCAACTTGCATGCCAAAAGAAGAAGTTACACAACCGGAAGGCTTAAGTGAAGAATCCGAAAAAGACCCAGAACCAGAATCCGAAGACCCTTCGTTATGTGAGTTAGTGGCTACGGATCTTAGTTTAAAAGCAGTTCAAAAGCAAAATCAAGTGTTAAGTGCAGTGATGGAAACCAGGAATGTTGAAGAAAATGTGACAGTGGAAAAGAACGAAGAGCTTCCGAGGGATTTAAGTGTGCACAGAAGACTGCCAACCCCACACGCATCACCACGTAGGATAGACATCCCAAGGGCACCATCCCGGGAATCAGATGCCATGCAGTCCCCGCAGCCCAGCGGCATTCCCGCTATACCATCTTCTCCAGAAATTTTCACAGCCCCACAAAAAAGCAAACAGACGCTGTTCCTAGAAACATTACTCTCTTCACCGTCTCCAAAGATGTACACGTCCGAAGTTACCATCACAAAACAACAATGTGAGCCTCTGAACTTAGGTAAGCATAGAAAATCTGCGAGCCCGACGGTCTCCAGTTGCTCAGATGAAATGAGGAAATTAAATAAAGAGTTCGGGGAGCCGCAAGAAAAGAGAATAAAGAATGAGACAGACTTGGCCAAAATTAGTAAAGTTTTCAAAAGTAGCGACGAGCATAAAAAGTCAGAAAAATCTGCTAATAAATCTAACGAAGATACGAGTCCAATGAAGCAATTGCAAATTTTAAAGACAACTGCAGACTTCAACATTCCAGATCCGTTGTTAGTTCCTAAAGATAAATTAAATCACATATTAGCGGCGCCTGGACGTGAAATTCCAGCTTTATTGATACAGAGGCCGGAACTCAGACTACCCGAGGCGTTTGCTTATCCGTCTATTTTACAAGACCCAGATATACTAGTCATCTCTTTATCACAACTCGAAAATATCTTAGAAAATGATGCCAAAAAACTATCCAATTCTAAACCTAAAGATTCATCGATGCCAGAGCCAATAAGAGTCTCGAGCAACGACCCAGCCAAGCCTGAAGTACGTAGTACTACTACTCCAGTGCCAGACCAGACGGCACCCCCAAAACCTATACAATTAGATGCTTTAGCCACAGACATTGATGCGGCCACTACGGCTGCCCTTAATCAAATGTTCTGGTTACCTTACTTAAATCAGCTGGAAGTAATGGCAGCGTGCTCTCAAAATAGCGAGTTTCTAAAAGCAATGAGCGCTTCAGGCTATTCTGGCCAAAATTATGCAGAATTATCACAAATGCTAAACGCGTCTCGCTTTATGGGACCCGGAGGGTTTCCGATGATGCCACAAATGGATTACGACAACAGAATGCAATTCGCTATGTGGGAAGCTATGAATCAAGCTAATGCGGCTGCGTCTCGGTCGAAAACAGATGCCCAGAAAGAAGTACCGTCAAAATCTGCTGATGTCCAAAATCCGTTCGTCCATTCCACCAAAAATCATCAAAGCAAGTCACAGTCGCATTCGGCGGCGCGGACTAGTCCGATCGCGCATAATTACAATAACAATCAGCGATCTATGGCCCATAATCCATTCTTCCAAAGTATGTATCCCGGGATGAATCCAAACATCAGACCGAACATGCCACTTCCGGGTCTGCAAATACCCTATTTTAATCCAAGTATGATGGGAAGCCAGCGGTCGCCGCGTACTAGCCAGCAAAAGAGCCCAACGTCTCCATATTATCCAAATAATAACTACTTGCAAAGCGTGAAGCATTCAGAAGCTACGCATCAACGCAGTAGCAGCACAGGGTCTCAGGAGTCTCCTCGGCCGAGGATCAGTGTTAAATCGCTCCAGAACCTTCTGGAACCGACAGCGGCTGCGGCGTCTGGGGTAGCAGCACGACGGGCCTCCGTGCCGTCGTCGTCGCTGGGCCGTCGACGGGAAGAGCCCGAGGTCGGCAGCACCACACCCCTGGGCGAGCCACCACCGCTCCCCATGCCGCACCCTCACGACCCATCATCGTACCACTTGTGGCATCCACTATTTGGCAAGTAAGTACACAAACAATTATATCGGGGTCGATATCCGTAGTTCTACTTTAGACTCAAACACGTCAGTCGCGTGATTGCGAGCGTTTCTTTAAAGAAATGTGCATGCATTGAGTTATTAAACAGTTGAGAAAACATCACGTTTGAGTCGTTTGACGCTAAGACTCATTAATCATTATCAACATGAACGGCTTTAACATTATAAGCCAACATTGTTAGATTGCGGCAGCCGCAGCGGAATGGCGTAGAAAGTTTCCCTCTTCAAGTGCTCCTACACAATATATACTTGTATGTATCCTACAAAAAAGGTTATTTAAAGTTTCATTCAGTGTATGTATTGAGCTCATACAAACTATGCGTAATCGTTGATCGCGGTTTTGTCATTTTAGGCCATTGAAACGCCTCGAGCGTATCGCTATGCTTGCAATCTGGAATTCTATTCAAACAGGTCATATGCTTTATATTTAGGTAGTGTAAATACAAACAAGTAGGTAACTAGCTATATCTCTTCAATGAATGGACTGTTTAAACATTTGCCCAGCATGTCATACCATATTATTATGTAGATCTCTTAGATAATACTAACTTGAAATTGACGGATGATGATTGCTGGATATTAGGTATGGTAAAGTAAAATAAACTGCGATTCGGATACGAAAATTTATAAATTGACCAGTTTTAACTGTCAGCTGTCCAGTTTAAACTCAAATGAAACATTACATATGGGCCTTGCAGTATTTACGCAAAGCACCTGTACGTAAACTGTTTCATTAAGCGCGATCTCCTTGTACTTGTTTTCTTGCTAAAGTAATAGATTCATGCTTGAATCACGATTACTTAAATACCTACGTTTATTGTTCCAATATGAATCTAATGTTACCTAAGTTCCGAATTTCACGATTATTTGATTTATAGATTTCGAATAACCTGACTGTTAGCATACGGACGAACAGTTTGATAAGCAGCAGAAAGGACGCACATTGCGAAAGTTTGGGATTTAGATTTTGCCATTTTAGCTTTGAACCCAATAAACTGAAAACGAATTGGGGATCGCATGATATAAAGCTGCATACAAAACTGGCGGTGTACAAAGCCATGGTTCTCCCCATACTTCTGTATGCTTCAGAAACCTGGTGCTTGTACAAGAATGACATTCGCCTACTAGACAAATTTCACTTACTCTGTTTACGGTCCATCCTACATATAAAGTGGCAGGACCGTATCCCCAATACGGAAATACTACGTCGTTGTAAGATGACTGGCATGGAGGCTCTGCTGATGAAGAGCCAATTAAGGTGGTGTGGGCATGTCTGGCGTATGGATGACTGTAGACTACCGAAGGCCGTTCTGTATTCTGAGTTATCTCATGGCAAGCGGAATCGAGGTGGGCAGCATCTGCGTTACAAAGACGTGCTTAAGCGCCACTTAACTGCCAGTAACATTGCCACGCACAGGTGGGAGGAGTCTGCGTCTCTGCGTCCTGAATGGCGTTCGCTTGTCAAGACGCGAGTCAATCATTTTGAGGAGATCCGTCTTTTTGAACTGGACGCTAAACGTCAAGCTCAAAAATCTCGCCCCAAGCCCACATATAACTACACCTATAATAGCTCTGGTGAACTTTACTGTGTTCCATGTAATCGGGTGTTTAAGAGTAAGTTCGGCTTCGCAAGCCACATTAGGGCTCACGCTCGCAAGTAGCTAGGGTCGCCGTCGCCGATTACGGCGTGGATAACTATACTATTTAATCATATACTGATTTTACTTGCTTTAATGAAATCATTAGGTTCCATTCATAGACGAACTCGTTGCAATTCTACGTTTTATTACTGCAAGTCCAGGAGTAAAGTAGTTTTTCTCGATAAACATGTCTCGGTAGTAACGTTCATGGAACCTGATTGCAAACTTTACTTATACCTAAGTAAAAAGGCATTTCAGTATTAATACTCATATTGAGATAAGACTTTTAGTCTATGCAAGTATGCCTGTAGTGTATCAGAATCTTATTTTGCTCAACAGAGGCGCGCGCTACTAATGGAACCATTATAAGTGCGTTTCCAATTATTCATAGTTATTAGAATTGCGAAGTCACAGTTATACTAGCGGTTAGTTTAACGTAGTAAGAAACAGCGGTAGGAATACGAATAGGAGCAGCAATGCACATAGCTTGGGACCGAGTACTCCGCACTGCCTAGTGTAACATGACGTCTCAGTACATAGACTTGCTACGAGTGTCCAGCTCAGAATATAATTGAGACGGGATTGCAGACGGGTAGTCAGTTTTCAGTATAATAGACAGCCTGTCTTCCCTTTAGCAAGAACTGGCTTTAGGTCGCAACACAGAATGTCTTGATCGAAGAGCCCTTTAAATCACGTATTATAGGTATCCTGGTAAATACCTATGCAGTGCATATTGCTATGGAGTCGGGAAAACATGGACATCAGTTTACCCAGGTTTAAATTTCCTATCCAGAGAAGAACTGCCAAAATTAAATGATTACGAACAAAAAAAAAACTACTTAAGGAAAAATAGTTATTTGTTATACAAGGGTGCAAAGTTGTATTTTACCCGCGAGTATGAAATTGAAACACGAGCAAGCGAAAGGATTCTATAGTTGAACCACGAGCGAAGCGAGTGGTTCTAAAATAGAATCCTGAGCGCGGCGAGTGTTTTAACATACGAGAAGTAAAATACATTTGCACCCGTGTGTAACACAAAACTTTTCCCCTCACTATAGCGAGGAAACTCAAAAAAGGTAATTATTTGTTCACATTATAATCATCATCGGGTTAGTGATAATAATTTTCCAAATGCATCATGTATTTAATGCAAGATTTTGTCGCAGTAAACTTAGCACGAAAAAGTAAACGCAGCACGATTTTAACACATTCCTGTAGTTGCACACCAACGCCAATGCATTATTAAATCATTCACATTCATTATTTTTACAAAATTATAACAGAACACCCTGAAAGTTGTTTAGTTTACTATTTGTATGCGTGTTCGAGTCGGTAAATAAAGATTATAACCTATAATATAATATTCTTTGACAATGTTGACGTTGACATTTTCTGCGTTTTGTGATTGCATCTAGTCATCTTATCATCATTCACTAAAACAATTGTTACTTATGGAATTTTAGGATTTATATGTTAAAATCATCATATTATATAAAGGTTTGTATTTTACACTAGATTCTCAAACAAATTATTTAATTATCACTAATATGGATCAATTTCCATGAGCATTTTACGTTTTGTTATTCCAAAACCAAGGTCATTACTTTGCCACACAAGTGAATAATATGCGTTTTTACACGTTCGTATTAAAGGATAAACGAGCACTTTACGAGCTAGTGAGGGGAAAAAAATCTTTTCAAAAGAGCTTGTGGTTCTGGTTCTAAAATGTAATGTAGAAAGCACCCAAATAACCAAAAAGAAATAGCTTTTCGGTGGATCTTTTGTTGTTTATTATACTTTTCATTTAGCGTTTCAATGACCAATTGTTATTTTGAACGGTACTTGCCAGTTGTGTGTTCGTAGCATACTTTGCAGCTATAGTATTCGAGGAATAACTTATCGTACGACTAATACGACTATGGTTTCATACTTTCGGAACTAGTTGTCTGGAACCGAAGGAGGTCAAAACGCTACCGCTAGGGTCCATCCTCAAACATATTGAGTTGATAGAACAATCTCTGGGGTATGCGAAACAGGGGGCAATTACACAAAAGATCCCAATGGGTCGAAGTGTATCCGTAAGGGCCCCGCAAATAAGATAATATAAGATGGTTTCATACAAAAATTATTCCTTTTCAAATTAGACTCTTCTATTCGACTAAAATTTGGTATAATATATATATTTAATATATAAACAGCTCCGTCACTTTCATTTTCCATAAGTATATAAGGATAGAGATGAAACTCAAATAGGGTATTTCTCCGAGCGTTTCAACCGCCGTGACTTCAGTAGCAGCCTTATCACACGAATCCCGTGAGAGATGCAAGAACTTTTGGATATGTTGGTAGACGTAGTTAACAACTACCAAGATATCCAAAAAAAATTTGAGATACCCACAAAAATCGTGTAATAATGTTGCCAGTGTTGCCACCGAAGTCACGGCGGTTGAAACGCTCGGAGAAATGCCCAATAGCGATTTCGGCAAACATCCTTCATTCAGTGCCGTTTTGTGAGTCCATAAAGTAAAACTAGGTTAAAAGGGCACTCACCGATCTATTTCAGAAATGTCCCCTTAGTTAACTATGCAGATGCAGCGGTTACAGTCTATCTTAGTATTGACTGGGTCAGACAGAGGACAAATCGGGTCCAACCCGATCGGACGAATTTAGGCACTAGACGTGCCCAATTTAAACCAGACGACCTCAATTAATAGCGATAAACGAATGGAAATAGGCAGAAAACTAGGCTATTTCAGATTAGGTTACATGACATGGAGCCTCTGATTAAGAAAATGTTAAGTGATATTTTAAACCTTATTTGAACCGAATACTTGATACAATTTGGAGGCAAGGTTAGGAATCTTAAATTAGAATTAGTCAATCGAAATTGTATTCTTATAAAATAGTCTCCAGAATGTTAAAACATAATTTTTCATGACGTATACAATCACTTCATTCTTTTTTTTGATGGGTCGATTGCAAAAAAAACATAGTTGGGCCGATTTTTATTTTGTTGTAGTGTTTTCAAATTTTCCAAATTTGGATATTTTCATATTTTTTCTACTCAGAATCGCGAGGTCTTTCGATCCTCATCAGCGGAAAAAGTCTCCCAAGAATTCCATATTTTTTTTTGTCTTCCACTGAGTTACGGTCGAAGAAAGTGTATGAAAAATAGTAACTCGATGGATTTTTTTTTGGGACACTTTACGTATTATTTCTATCAGGATGGAAGAAGCTCGTGACTCTGAGTAGAAAAAATGTAAAAAGTCCAAATTGTGAAAATTTTAAAAAACTACAACAAAATAAAAATCCGCCCACTTAAGGCTTTACCTGGGGGCTTATGATGGTCGTGCTGTTAACTTGACAAACGGCATTTTATCGTGCATTTTGATTTCCATACTATGGTTGTTGTCATATTCTACCGGATTTTGACTATTGATAAGCGACGTGATTTGTATACGATGGTCGTATCTGTCACTGCCAGTGCTGCCAGATTATTTACCTTTGAAAACATCAAAGCATTTCTATCGCAGGGCTGCCAGATTGTAAAATTGTTTTTTTTTTTTTTATAGTTAGGTTGCTTAGTTTATCCTGTTTTTATAATCGAATTAGTAAAGAGAAAATTTTAAATTGTTGACTGATTACACTGTGTCCAGCAATCTCTCTCAGTAGAAAAAGCAGCAAATTCAAAACGTTGTGTTCAATTTCATGACAGCTTACTAATTTTTTTGGAATATTTTACTTTACCAAAATGAAATTACACTAAAAACCTACCAAGACCACAAATTATTAAATAAATTCATATTTTATGTCTAATTACTTATTTTTTCTTCATAATTACAATTATACCTAATTCTTCATAATTACAACAAACAATCCTACCTAATAATCTTTCTACAAGAAGAATAATAAATAAGTTGGTAGTAATAAATAAGAGGGAAGAACTTGAATAAGTTTTTGAAGAGAAGAAAAAATACGTGAGTACAAGCTAAATTTGCAATTGCGAATATTGAAAATGCTTAAGATTATCACTTTCTATTTTGTCATTATCGCCAATAAAAAAAAAATCAACGAAACCATCCCGTGGAAAATTCAAGACGGCATCAATTTTGTCATTGAATAAAGAAAAAATATTTGAGCGGTTTCACACGACTAGTTTTTTTTTTGCCTGACGACCGAGGGGCCGCACATAGTGTGCCACTAAGAGGGATAGACATAGTCACTTACTACTAAGAAGATACTTGTGTGTGTGGCACTTAGACTTAGCATCTAACACACACACACACACACAAAATAGTGGCACAGTGATAAGGACGGATGATTATCGTTCCTTTTCACTTCCACTAGTAAAAAGTTTCATAAGACCATCCCTTTCGTTCTTGCTATTATTATTACGTTGTCAAATCCATATCCATATTCTAAATCCATGCTGACGACCTACAGTGATGAAGCCTTAGGCCGGCCTTATACATCCGGAATCAAAGTAGGGTATTTGACAACATTAAAAATATACCCCAAAATGTGGTCATCCTATTAGAAAATAGCATAATTTATACTACATTTCACTTAGTTTTAGGAAAAAATATGCCTATTTGTAGCATATTTCACCAAAATAAATTTAATATTTTTTGAAAAACTATCTGTGACAGCCAACGCCCTATGATTGGTCAGCGTTCCTGTGACGTCAGTTGCAAGTAAAGTAAACATTGCTTATGCATTGCTTCCTTAACAGAGTGTAGTTCGTGTTTTGAGATATTATTGTTTAATTCGATCTTTGTGCTAATTCTAAAGACTTTTCTAATAAATATATATCTTCCGGTGTAAATATTCGTGTGGTATCTGAAAATGGAGGCAAATTTTGTGCGAGCGGACAGCAGCAACCTACCTAAGATAGATGCATTTATGATTGCATAAAGATAACGTTGATTACTATGCTGCGGAACTTAAAAATGTAAAAACTGTAAGTACCCTATCTATACTAATTATTTATTTGTATATAAATGAATAAATATAATAAGACAAGTTCGGAGGTTTTGTATGAGCTAATTTTAGGTTATGTTAATGTAATTTCTTTTTGTCCTAATTTTTGCCTTTGTATCACAGGTCAGCAAGAGGATCATATGGCGACGATGCGATTGGTTATGTCCAACTACACCGGGAAAATGGAATGTGCACAGTCAAATGTAAGATGTGCCCTGAGCACAAAGTACGAGCCAAAGCATACAATGTGACTTTGATTGTAAACGAACGTGACTGCGAAATTATTAGTTGTCAGTGTCATGATTGTGCTGCCTCAGCTGGAGGATGTAAGCATGCAGTTGCTTTTTTAATGTGGGTCCACCGTCGGTCTGAGGAGCCTTCATATACTTCTGTAGAGTGCTATTGGAAAAAATCGACTTTGTCGAAAGTAGGGACTACTCTAAAGTATATCAAAGTGCAGCAAATGAGTCAAAAGGAAATACCTCATAGACCCAAGTGATCCAGCATTATACAATGAATTTATTTCTGAAGCTAAAAGGAGGAAGATTGAGAACTGTGAATTGCTAAAGTATCAAGTCGATTATATTATAAGCATTCTGGAATTATGCAGTACTCATTGCACTGCTTTATGATAGATCAATCTGAAGATATTAAAGTAGATGTTGACAGAATTGTAGGCTTGATGAAAAAAAATTCACTGCAGCAGCAATAAATACCATAGAAGAAGCCACAAGGAAGCAAAACAGAAGCAGCTTGTAGTATGAGATGCGGTACGGCCGTATCACAGCATCAAAGGCACATGAAGTGAGTGTGTGCCATACACCAGACGGTTCGTTGGTGGCTATACCATAATGGGTGCAAAAGTAACAGATACTGCTGCAATGAAGAGAGGTAGAAATTTAGAACTCTCTGTCAGAAATACGGTCAGCAAAACCTTAAAAAAGAAAATCAATTCATGTGGGCTTTATGTGTGCAAAGAGCATCCCATGATTGCGGCGTCTCCTGACGGTGTAACAAAAGATGCTATCATACAAATTAAATGCCCTACTAAAGCAAAATCCAAAGATAATTATTTGAAAAATGGAGTCATTACAGCTAAATGTAAGGCACAGGTACAGCTGCAAATGTATGCAACTGGTGTCAAAAAATGCTATTTTTGTGTTGCTGATAGCCAATTTGAAAAAACAAAGAAAGTAGACATTGTGTTAGTGAATTATGACAGTGAATATGTTATTTTTTATTTTATTTTATAGCCTTTACTTAACGACTACAATAATAATTGATAACATAAATATATATATTTTAGACATTGGCATAGTCGTCTTGCCCTCCGGCATAGGCCTCCTCTAAAGATTTCCACTCTTTCCTGTCCATAGCGGTTCTTCTCCAATATGTTATTAAGTTACTACAAAAGTTAACTGTTTCTTGGAAAAAACATAATATTTATCCCATTTTGTGTAGCAGCACCAATGTGTGATAATATAATGAAATAAAAAACAATTTCATGCTTCTTATTATTTTTATTTTATATTTCCTCTTTTGCATGTAAGCAACAAGTAAACAGTTTCACAACCCCTACAGATAATGAATACTTTCTGACAACATGATATTAATATTATACATTAGATTGAGACATTAATTACCGAACATGCATACTATATATTTTTAATGACAATAATGATCAAATAATCATAATACCATGTTACATTATTTAATAAGAGAATTCTGCAAGTTTATAAGACCACATGCAATGATAATGATATGATCAAGAACATGACGTAAGTTAGTATTTATCACTGCATGTTGTTTTAGCATAGGTACTAAATTCTCTTAAACGCCTAATCACGCGTTTAATCAAAATTCGTTAACTAGCAAATAGCAATTATCTTGGTTTGTCGAACTTCAGTTTTAGATAACTTTTCACCAGCTTTTACACTTGGTGGCCTTAAGAGTTTTATGCCTGAAATGCATGTTCAAGGTGTTTGAAGCCTCTGTCTGCTAAGATACAACTTCCTTCTTGTAATCCATCAAGGAAGTTACAGTTCTCTACTATGACAACATCACTTGTTCTGTCCCCAAATCCTTGAAAAGTAAAATTAATCAAACCATTAGGTGTACAATATTACAATATATTAAATACTTTACAGTATTTCCCTTTTTATACTCTGACCATGACAGTGCCTGATGAACAACATTAACATTTGTGGCTACGCACATGGAAAGGTACCTAGTCACGGCATTTAGTTACAGAGTTACATGAGTTTTTGTCGAAGCGGGTGAAAAAGTGCCAAAATGGGTTTGTACTATAATTGGGTTATTTACATCCTAAGGAACACGTGTGTACAAGGATATCAGTAAAATTATGTTTTTTTAGTATATTTCTCCGACCATAAAGTTTAGTACTCAGGGTACCTTGTCACGTCATGTCTTAAAAGCGTTTAAAATTTGAATTATTTTGTCAATATTTCCGTCGCGGGTAGTCAAATGCCTCTTTCTAACAAGGAAGGGTACCCAACTGTCCGACTCCGATTTGATTCATTTTGATATATGTTATAGAGTAGTCTAAAATAACGGACATTTTTATAAATAAAAATATATTGATTTCTGCAATAATTGTACCAAATAACATTTTGATACAAATATTTTTTGCGTTATAGGTACTAAAATTTAATGATTTGAAATTTATTGATAAAAAAAAAATGCTTTAACGTTATTTCGATGACACCATTTTGGCACACTATGCTGAATATAGTTAAATTATGTGATAAATCATCGATATACACATAATTTTGTAGCTTTTTAATATTATAAATGACCTTTTTTGCAATTGTTAAAAAGTGCGGTAATTATTAAATTTATTGTTGATTATGGAATTTATTTTATTCAATTATTCCAAAATGCCTTAGAATATGTAACTACGATAAGAAACTAACAGTTTAAATCTCATTATATCATGAATTGGGTATAATGAACACTTTCGTATTTCTTTCGCCCTTGCATGTTTAACCTAAGAAATCCGAATGTTTCCATCAGCCACATTTGTGGCTGCGGACAGGGAAAGGTACCTAGTTGCGGGTATTGAGTTACGCATATTTCCAAAAAGGAGATTAAATTTTCTATCAATATAATCACCAAATTAAAAATTTAAAAAACCGACTTCATCCGGTTTCTCCAAGATTCCCGATTTGTTTCCATCATTGGTTTCCTCAAATCCTACTTTCTTAATGCAAATTCTTGTAAATGAATGAAAATTACCAAAAGCGCCATACATGTACCTATAACATTTGAAGAGATCCCTCGATTTCTCCAGGATCCCATCATCAGACCCCAACTTGGTGCCAATGGGACCATCTCGGGGTAATACACGATCGATCACAAAAATAAATTTTAGAATCGGTTCACTATTCTCGGAGATATCAGGTAACATACATACAACAAAAAAAAAAAAATTCATTCGAATTGAGAACCTCCTCCTTTTTTTGAAGTCGGTTAAAAACAAAGAATCATGACTCTAGGTTGAACCACTATTTTTATATAAATTCTTGAATTTGCGACTTCCGAAATGCACAAGTTGAGAAAATTGCATTAAAAGTTTATAATGCCAAAAAACGCACTTCTACTTCGAAGTTACGTAGTGAAGGGTATACTTATAATCTTTGGAAGTTGAAGAATTATGATAAAGGTTAATTGTTTAAAAATACATGTTAATTATTTATATTTCAAAGGTTGAACATGCAAGGGCGAAAGAAACACGAAAGTGTTCATTATACCCAATTCATAATATAATGAGATTAAAACTGTTAGTTTCTCATCGTAGTTACATATTCTAAGGCCTTTTGGGATAATTGAATAAAATAAATTCCATAATTAACAATAAATTTAATAATTACCGCACTTTTTAACAATTACATAAAAGATCACTTATAAAATTAAAAATCAACAAAATTATTTGTATATCGATGACAGATCACATAATTTAACTATATTTAGCATAGTGTGCCACAATGGTGTCATCGAGATATCGTTAAAGCATTTTTTTTATCAATAAAGTTTAGTGACCCGGTCGAAACTTTTGTATGGAAACGTAACTAGGGTACCTTGTCACGGCATTTACTAAACTTTCGTAACTTTAAATGTAAAGGCACTATTTTAGTACCTATAATGCAAAAAATATTTGTATCAAAATGTTATTTGGTATAATTATTGCAGAAATCAATATATTTTTATTTATAAAAAGTTCTGTTTTAGCCGTCTAACTAAACCATAAAATTGTACATTTTACTAAACTGGGTACCTTGTCACGATAAGTCATTATTTAAAAAAAATAGAGTAAAACTAGGATAAAATACCCAATTATATACATAACTGCACCTACTTTATGATCTATTAAGTCTTTGATCTTTTAATCTATACCTCTTAATAATAATATATTAATTATTACTATTAATTATAATTTATAATATATATTTTAATCTATACCTATTAATTATACACGTCAAACAACTAAAATCACAGCTCAAGTTTCCATTGACTAAATTCGAGATCAACAATAAAATTATTGGCCGTGTTGTGACGGCAGAAAGAATACATTTGTCACCACCCCAACTCCTCCTGCGGGTGTCGTAAGAGTCGACTAAGGGATTGAAGTGTCACTGACCATACTTGATTAAAGATTGATGATGGGCAGCAGCGTCATCATAGTGGACACATTACTGCGATCGCCAATCCGCTTACCCAGCGTGGCGATTATGGGCATTTACCTCCTAATGCGTCTATACGCATAGTTAATAGGAGAGGCCTACGTCCAGCAGTGGACTATCAAACTATCATAGGCTGATGATGATGATGAATAAAATTATTACCTATATTTAGAGAAACACCTCGTAACGTGACCTTGGTGTGGTTTTAGTAGGAGAAATATACTTCGCTACCCGGCCCTTCGCTAGCTCTCCGGCTTTGCTTGGCAAACGTATTTTATTTATATTAATGTAAATAGTTATGATACTTATGATTCTACGTTCAATACAAGAGTTACGTAAATAAGTTTAACCCATATATGCCCAGAACTAGTTATTGAGATGAACTCTATGATGTATAGCATACAGTTTATTTTCAATGGGTCGACATTGGGCATATATGGGTACCTAATGTCTTCTTTTAAAAAACATTTGATAAATTTTATTGGTTTTATGATTTAAATCATTTTGCTATAGGCCGATCTATGTTAGAAAGAGGCATTTGACTACCCGCAACGGATATATTGACAAAATTATTCAAATTTTAAACGCTTTAAGACATAGCGTGACAAGGTACCCTGAGTACGAAACTTTATAGTTGAGAAATATACTAAAAACATAATTTTACTGATATTCTTGTATACACGTGTTCCTTAGGATGTAAATAACCCAATTATAGCACAAACCCATTTTGGCACTTTTTCACCTGCTTCGACAAAACCTCATGTAACTCTGTAACTAAATGCCGTGACTAGGTACCTTTCCCTGTGCGCAGCCACATTTGATGATTTTTGTATGTCAATTTCTAAGCAATCTATAATACAGCAGACATTGTGGTAGCGATGCCTAAATGCAATAGGAAGGTTCTTTTTTATTAATTTTTTATCTAAGTTTATAATGAATAGTTTTAAATAACTACTTATTAATCTTATTATTGGAATGTTTACTAAATATAATCTGCTAGCATAAGATAAGGATATTTCAAAATTATCCTCTAGTTCAGAAAATGTGGTATTCATTCTAATTTTTTTCAAGCATAGTAAAATGTGTTCTATTTTTATATTTGTTAATTTATGCAATAGCTGAATAATAAAGTAACATTCTTTGGAAATACCAATATACAACACAGGCTTCCTTTCAATTAAACGCACAGTATTTACACGGCACTGTAATTGTTCAATATGCTCATTATTTTCTATGACATTACTGTCCGAATCAGTATCTCTTGATGATGAAGTAGGTACAAAAGGTGATAAACAACCACATTCTAAAAAGGAAATATCACTGTCCGATTTTTCTTCTTCTAGAATTTTTCTTTTGCTGCTTGGATTGTGGCTGGGGCTGAAGGAGATGGTTTCACTTGGTATGAAACAGTCTTGAAGGGTGATGTGGCAATAGTTTTATGTTGCCATATTGTTTGAACAGCCTTGCTCCTATTATGAACATTAACTTTTGTTCTTACTTGAATAGATTTCTCTGTAGATATGATAGTATCTGTAATAGTTTCTCTGTCCTGAGTTTTTGGTAATTCTGAAATATAAACACTCAAAATCAGTAACTTTAAAAAATGTGAAATCAACAACATAAATAATATATATAAATGAGACAATCTTATACAAATCAACCTAGTCCTACTGTAGTAAACTCAAAAAAGGTTTTTGTTGTAGGTGCTAGATGATGGTATATAAAATAAATATTATATAAATAAATACTTAAATACACCAAAAACAATCATGACTCAGGAACAAATATTCATGCTCATCCCACAAATAAATGCCCTTAAAGAGATTCAAACCCGAGAACTCCGACTTTGTTGGGTGGGTGACTACCAACTAGGCTATGGAGGATGTCTAAAATATATTGATATATATTTTTTATAATTAATTAATATCATACCTTCAGGCTCCATAATTTCTTGCACCATGTCATCTTTAATATTGAGAGTTGTTTGCAGACACTTTGTGACAAGGTCAATTCTTTGTCTTTTAAGAAACACTTCTCGGCAAGGAACAGCATCACTCAGCCGTCTTTTGAGATCCTCTTGACAGTGAAATTAAGTTGGCACAGCCTCATTCATCAGAAGTATCTTCTGACTAAAGCCCATTTTGTACTTCATGTAATTAGTTGTGTCTTTATCCATCTGAAATTAAACTGCATTGTTGAAATACCAACATTATATTTGACAGGACAGTAATCAGAAAACTACAAACAAGATGTGAAAAATCTCAACAATATAATGCTGAAAACAAAATATTTAGTTTTGCAATGTAGGGTCTAAAGAGGTTAGGAATTAAAGATGTTGTTATATTTTGTATACCGATATATTTACCTCCTATTAGGTAGGTAAGGTACAACGTGAAGTGATACTTACATCAAAGTGATCTTCACACATAAAGACATTTTTGTATGTGATTTAATGGAATTTGGATCTCTTCGAGCTAACTTAAGCCACAGTTTTCGTCTTTTGGGATCCGTTGGTATAGAAACAAACAGTTTCTGTGGACTCTTTATAGAAGTATTTGTACACTGTGGCACTGTACACCATTTATACCCCATTTTATTCAACAAATTTGATTTGAAGAAAGTCGATAATAATTACGTACTGTTTACAAACGATATTGACTCTGTTTACTAGTAGGTGACGTCACACCTCCACCACCAAGAGTGGACTCTGCGTATTGTTCTATACATGCAATCAGTTAAACAAATACCATGCATTTTAACGCAGAATAAGTAAACATTATGTTGTCACTCTCTAACTAACGTCTTTTCCCATATGTAGTAAAAGATAACAATACTTCAGTGCTTGCTGCTATGGCAACATTTTGCATTTGACGTGCCTTCAAATGCCTACTGTGGCCGCTCCGCCATATTGTGTTGTGTTACGGTTCTCCGAGGTACAAAAAGTATCAACGAGTCGTGTTCTTAAAATAAAATAGTGTTTATTTGGAAATTCTACGGATACTTCTTTTTAATTGTGTGGTGTAGTGGTGACGGACAAGAAAAGACATAATGCCTGAGTGCAGTGTCGTTGGATGTGGCTTAAGAAAAAAATAAAACCAGAAAAGTTTGTCGTTACACCGGTATGTTTATATTTTAACTGAAATATTCATTATTTTTCTGATGATTTTACTTTATATCTTCTCATTTGGTTAATAATATGACAATGAATAAGATTTGTAATAAATTGTAATATAATAAGGCTTGATTTTCGATATTTTGTACTATATAAATTAGTAGATTTGACGTTTAGTGGTGTATTGTTTTATATCGATGTTATGTGAAGAATCTGATCATTTGAAAGATTTTAACTCTAATTCGCCTCGAATATCATAATGTACAACTGTTTGATCAACACATAATCTCTAAAATCAATGTCATTTTGACAATTACTTCATTGTCTGTATAGCATTTTGTCAGGTTATCACTCTATAATTTTACTCATGATGAATAACAATCAACTTCTATAAATATGAATATACTTTGAAAACCTGAGTCCTGTAAGCATATTTACCAAGGTTGTAAATTTCATAATTTTTTTCAGGTTACCAAAATTTGAATATATGAGGAAAAGATGGTTAGATTAGAAGCAATCGGAACGGAAAATATAAGGCCAAATGTTAAAGACATCTCTGAAACCAAGCCGAATCCAGGAAATTTTATATAACATTAAAGACTCTAAATATGGTCAGGAATCCAGCATTAAAATCTTTTGGTTTCCTTACGAGCACCCTGTATATGACATCCGTGGTCAGTAACAATAATTTAGATAGGTACATTTGTTTAAATTTAATTTAATTTCCTGAACTACAAAAAAAAATATTTTTGCTAACTGCACTATGGATGTCTATGCATAATTTAATTAAAAAGCAAGGCATTATGTATTCAAAATAAGGTTTATTCAGTTTGCCTTAACAGGCAGAAGTTAACAAGATCAAAATGTACTAAAATCTAATTAGTTGTTTTTAATTTCAGAATTTGAAGCCAGAATCTGCACAGCTGACAGCTGATATAACTGCTGTAGAGATTCAATACAGGGAACAACAAAATCCTGTTGGAAAATGCAGGGAGCATGAGAATGTCATGAACCGAGTCAATAATTCTACGAGTATCATTGTGATAGTTTTATTGCATTCATTGGATTGTTATATTTTTTGACTTTCAATATATTTTTATTACATGCAAGTTTCTTTGATTGCCTATTCAATCCCCTTAGAGGATTTAACCAACTAGAGTGACTTTTAACATGGTTTCTTTTTACCAAAAGCATATGAGCAATGTATGACTGTTTATTCTGTCCTAATCCAAAAATTAACAAACGCCCTTTTTTTATTTTGCTCTATTTATATTTTTCTTTGACACAAGCAAGTAACGCATTAGCTAAAATATAACATATGCTTATAAATATTGGATGTTATATACCAAAGATAAAACGACCAAGATCACCAACGACCGAGGTGTGATGATTACATTATTAAACTATTCTTAGTTTAAACAAATGATTATTCAGATTGTATTTGTATGTATTTATTAAATTGCCTTATATTTACCTAAATCAGTTTGTATATTTTGCAATTGTTAATCAAACACTATGCAAAGATATAGTGGTAGGTCATCGTGTACTAGGCCGGTTCATTGAATACCTAGTACCGGTTCAATCTGTACCAGAGATTGTACAGTCGAGTGCATTAATATATAGACACATTTGTAAGGGATCAGTATGGAGAAGTGTATATATATTAATGCCCTTGACTGTACACAATGAGCCATTTCTCATCTGTTAAAAACCTAAATTATCTCTGCTTCTATTGGGTTTTAATAAAAAATTATAATGCAAATTTAAAGCTAGATAAATAACAAAAGCATTTGTTATTTATCTAAAAAAATGCCCATTGGACTTATATTTGACTGAATTATTAAAATTAAAATTTATGGTGGCTCATTGTTGACAACCTCACCCTATATTTTTTTGACGTCAAAATCAAAATAAACCAAATTTTGCCAGTAATATTAGTCACTTTTAAGGCGTCTTTTGTATACATATCTCTATTTCATAAAATAAGGTACTATCATACGTTTACTTATACCTATTTCAAACATGAACCGGCAGCAAATGGCAAGAGTTATTTTCAATTAAGGGGAAAAAACGATTATTAGTGTGATAAAACCTTTGTTACACAGTACACTGTTGAAAACAAAGAATTATTTAAGTTTCTCTTTAGACAATTAAAATGGGTTATTCCCACCTGTTACCACCAACTTGACACCAGTGGTAACAACAGGGATTTTTTTTCCCACCTGTTACCACCAGAGTACTTGGTGGTAACTACTGGGAAAAATAATTCCCAGTAGTTACCACCAATCACTTTAGTGGTAACTACTGGGAAAAATAAATCCCAGTTGTTACCACCAAGTACTTTACTAGTAATGTGCTTGTTTTTAATAGAATATACACAAAATACTTTGCCAGTTATTAATAAGGAGCTAATTTTATGAATATTACTTTATTTATAAAATATCTTATTAACCATCGATTTTTACTAAAAATGAATACAGTGCTTGCGTGAGAACTATTTATTTATTCTTAAATTTCCCTTTTGTTACTATATTTTTGTTAATAAATGATTTAAGTCTAAAATGAATACATTTTGAAAATATTTTTTAAACTTTTTTTAAAAATATGTTATCAGTATTACCTACTCTGAATCTGAACCAAATTATTAAGAACTACTGACTTGATTATCACAGGGGCAGGTAAAAAGGGATGACGGGTGACCGGCTCGTAGGAGGGATAACTTTCATTTTTCATCATGTTGTTTTAACGGATTACGAATCTCAATCCTTTTTTAAGATTATTATAACTACTACAAGGTTTTAGGTACCTACACGAAAAATTAAATATTGAAATATTCTTGTTTTGAATAAAAAAAACAGTGTAATTCGTCTTTATTTGTAGTATAACATTTTATAATAATTATAGTCTCTGGAAATTGTTACCATTGTATAACAAAATTTATGGCTACTAGGTATCCTATTGCAATAGGACTACTAAATATTAACTTAGTGGTAACTACTGGGAAAAAGAATTCCCACTAGTTACCACCTATTAGTTTAGTGGTAACAGTTGGGAATTTTAATTCCCAGTTGTTCCCAGTGGTAACAGGTGGGAAAAAATTCCCAGTTGTTACCACTGGTGTCAAATTTATGGCTACTAGGTATCCTATTGCAATAGGACTACTAAATATTAACTTAGTGGTAACTACTGGGAAAAAGAATTTCCAGTAGTTACCACCTATTAGTTTAGTGGTAACAGTTGGGAATTTTAATTCCCAGTTGTTCCCAGTGGTAACAGGTGGGAAAAAAATTCCCAGTTGTTACCACTGGTGTCAAGTTGGTGGTAACAGGTGGGAATAACCCAATAAAATTAGGAATCAACTAAAGTCTATGACCAAAAACACCAATTTCATAGGTAATGACCCAATATTAATACAAATGTGTAATCACAGTAAGTACCTATCATAGTGGCTAGGTTTCATGACATGCTTATTGATTTAGAAGATAAATATACAAAAACTCTAATTTAACATGAAAGTAAAAACATTTTGAAATTCTCTCAATACCATGAATGCATGTATGACTATAAATTTACAATATCAGTCCTAATTCTTCAATTAAATAATCTTGACTTAAAAATGTAATATCATAATTAACTTAATTTTATAACTTGCACCTTTCATTTAGAAAATATGAAACATATGGAAAAGTTGAAGCATTTTATGGTATGTAGGTATGCTTTCTATAGATTACCGTTAATTGACTGACATACATTTAGTATACTACCTATTATTTATTATTAATCTCCTTCAGGATGTCATTTTGTTTAGTTATTTTTTCATGCATGTAGCATTGTCTTTTTACTTCTACTTTTTCTGTCAGCAGTGTTTTCATATTCATTTTATTTCATCACTTGCGGCGTTGAGGTAATATTTCTGGATTATTTTGTTTCATTGTCGTCAGCTAGAATATTAAAACAACTAGTTAATAATCTGTATCAATATTGAGTATTATTTACCTACATTAGAATATATTATTGAGCGAATTTATTTACCAATTTGATAAACAACTGGCATCATTTCCACTACCTTCTGGTTCCTTTCTTGAGTTAAGTTGTATTGTGGACAGTAAGCAACAATACACAGGGTGGCCAAAAAAGAAATGCATAACTCATAACCATTGCCAGTGAGGTTTTGGGACGCAGAGTAGATGGCCTAGCCGATTTGTTTGGAAATTAATTTAGGTTGAGGAACCTGTAGTACCTAGTAAGTAAGTAGTACTTAATAGTAGCACCTTTGTTAGTAGTTCATTTTAATTAAAAATAATGATTGAGCCTTCTAAAACTGTCAAAAAGCCCCTTGGGGGTCTATTTTGAGTCCCAAAAGCTCACAGGCAACAGAAATACATTATTTAAAACAACCAACCAATGAACAAATATTTGTGATAAACAAACAGAAAAATGTTCTCGCAGGGATTCTAGCTTAAACTTCCAACTTTCTAGGCAGGGTCCCTATCACTTAGGCTACGGAGGTTGACAAAAATAATAAATGGTGAAGGTAAAAAAAGGTAAACGAATTACTATTATAGTTTTACCACAAAGTGTGAGTGATCCGTCAGGATAATAAGGCAGGATATATTACAGGCCAAGCCATGGCTCAAATATTCGCTTGCTCCAGTGAGTGGCCATCAGTTCTTCGGGCGTTTTGTCCAGCCCACTTGCACTCTGAGATTTTCTGAGCTACGTCGGTGACTTTAGTTTCACGTATACCTATCTTCATTCATAATTCGATCTCATGGAGAAACTCCCAAGCATTGCCCGTTCCATCGCTCGTTGAGTGTGCTTACAAGAGACTACTACACAGAATACACTAGTCTTACTAGAGAGAACGTACTAGCTTTTGAATCAACGTGTAATTATTAGTATTCTCACTAAAAACGAGTGAACATATAATTATTATTTAAAAAAAAACCCACGATACTGCTTATCGGCCACTTCAAGCAGCCCGACAAAATTGTCAAGTTAACTTGAAATTTGATCCATTGGATGGTGTGATAAAAATTATATTAGACGTCAGATTATCCGGTCAAGAATTCACGAGTATCGATGAGACCTGTCACTCAAAGTAAACGCCGCCAATTTCAAAATTATGGTACTAAAAGTTAAATTTTTAACAAAAATACAATTTGTTTTAGTTGTCAACGGTAAATATGCGATCATCATAAGCTCCAGCGAGGCCCCAATCCAACCAAAATCGTCTAAAACTTTAATAAAGCACAATTGTAGTTGATGCCAAACTGTCATTGTCAAATCATCCGCACGATTATTGTATCTGTGCCCGCAACCATGTTCTGTCCGTCACTGAATGTAGAGAATTGGATAGACAATGACAATTTGATAAACGATATAACCATCATAAGCCCCCTGATCAAAACAAAAATCACCATCGCGTCAATTGTATTACGAAAGTTAATGATACAGTGTACATGAAGGGTTCACGGAAAAAACATGTCCTGAGCTTAAAAAAATCAGGGCAAACCACCTTATCCTTTCACACCTTATCCTGTTAAAAGTAAGGTGGTTTTTCCTTCTGTAATTTGAATTGATTAGACGTGTTCTTTCCGTGGACCCTATGGTATACCTACTTTGTCCAACAACATTCAGCAATGGAAAGAATCGGTACATTTTAAAAATGTAGGTGCGTATTGTTATCGCTCATTGAAAATTTGAATTTGTTGCCATTTTCACTGCCAAAAGTTGTTAAACAAAATTTAACTTCGCAAGAAAAAAATATGACGTAAGATTTTGTTGTCATTAACGGCATAATGGCCTTTAACAATTTTTTTGCAATCGACCATAATCCTTACAAAAGTATACAACGTGCCCACGAGGAAAGGGAAAAAATCTAACAGCATATTCCTGAGACTAAAAGAAGCAAAAAATGTTAAATGAGTTTTAGTCAAATCCGCAAAAAAATTTTTCGTTTTTTTTAATGTTTTGAATGCCTTAATACACAAAAAAGGATTTTATTATTCAAACTATGGCAAAAAATGCACTTTAAAGTTTTTTTATTACATTTGCTAGGTAATTAAAGATATTTTTGTTCATTTGATGTGTGTCAATTAAGTGTGACAAGACTAAGACAACATGGTGACAAAATCGTTTCCTAAAATGCGTTTATCATAGCGTAACGGTCTAAAACGGATTTAAGAAAAAATCAAATTTTCTCTTAAAATAGACTGAATCCAGAAAACTTCATATGACATTTTTAACTTCAAATTTGATCAGAAATCCGCTGTTGAATTATTTCCGTTTCCTCATCGGCACATTGTATACAAATAATTTTGGTGCTACGTACCTAATTTTTTTAGTAAAATGTAATATGAGCTATTCGTTTTTAAACGAATCAGATTCGTCCAGATTTTCCGTTAACCGAACTTTAGTGTAGGCAACTGACGAACGTATAGCCGCTGTCAATAAAATGTTGGATGGTCTTTCCAACGCCAAATTGCAATTCTGTTTTCATTTGTTCAAACAATGGTCTGCCCATCGCTTGTAAAATTTCCATATACTACGTAACGAGATTGAACACATTTGAAATACATACCTGTACCAATAGGCAGTAAAATAAAAAAATATGAAAATAAATATGGCTGACTTTCCATTGCATTTGATGTCTTTGACACATATCGTGAAACACGCTCGCAGATAATATTTTTACGTCAATACTAATAAATTTCAATAATGTAAACTAAAAATGTATGTGAACTCAAGGTTTAAGATTTTAATTTCGTAATAAAACCAAGATTGTGTTTTAAAAGTGCGTGATTATGAAATAGGTAATGCAAATTCTTAGATTTGCTTGCAATTTTTTGGATTCTACATTATAATAGAAATAATACTAGCGGTATTACATTTTTCATTTACTTGAATATAGAATTAGTGGGTACCTAATGTATCCCCATCATTAATCTTTTATATCTTCGTGTGTGTTCTACTCTGAGTAACGAAGCCAAACATGGCTCAGTTTATTTGAAATGTAGGTTATGTTCGGAACGCTCTAGATTTGTATCATTAAGCCTTAACGACTGTGTCAATACTCGGCACTCGTATACTTGGTTCAAGTTGAGATGAAATGTAAAATATATATTTTTTAACAAACTTTTTCGGTTTTTAATAAGCTTCATAAAAGGAGGAGGTTCTCAATTAGACTGATTTTTTTGTATGTATCTTGAGGTGCATTTAGACCAAACGAGCATTCGCTCATTCTATCCCCCACTCTACAAAATATGACATAATCAACGAATTTCGACGAATCACGTTTTGTGTAACGAACGAATTTCGTAGAGTGAGGGAAGGTGCATTCAGACCAAACGAGCATTCGCTATTCTAACCTCCTACTCTACGAAATTCGATCGTGACACAAAACGTGATTCGTTGATTTCGTAGAGTGGGGGATAGAATAGCGAATGCTCGTTTGGTCTAAATGCACATTTACTCGATATCTCCGAGAAACGTGAACCAATTTACATTTTTTATGCACTAAGGAAACTTCGTTGAAAATTACTTGCAAATGCGCCATGGCTAAAACTTTAGCTAGCGGCATATGCTGAGTGGCATCCATTTTAGTGTTAGTTTATCTTTTACAACAAATAAACGAATTCTATTCTAATCTATTCTAAATGTAGGTATATTCAAGACTATGTACGCTTTTCGGTAAGTAGGTACCTACTTAGCTATTTTAATTAAGTAAGTAATAATGTGAAAATCGTGCTAGCTTTAATTAATATTTTATTATTCGCATTGCCTCATAACTCCGTAAAACTGTCATAATAAATTTAAAACGAAATGTCAGTTAAATGTTACGGTACCTGAGAAAATATTTAAGTATTTTATCATTCGAAACTACAATGTTCTACTCATGTTTTACATTTTGTAATTAGTCGAATCGTAGACATGTCGTCACGTAATAGGGCTTTACGGCAAATGTTATGGGAAAATATCTCTCTATGTATACTTGTTCTTTAATATACTAAGATAGGCTTATTTGATATTTTAACTTCACATCTAATCGTACCTAATCAAAGAGATGATTTACTTTTTATTACGGCTTGTATTTATTGGGTGTGAGAGCCAATAAATGCGGAAAAAAGAAATTACTGATAATTGCCATCAAACCTAAAATAGGAGAAGAATGTTCATTCACGGTCACGCTCTCACCATTTTTCAAAGGAATAAATAAGACATAATATTATGTACAAAATATGAGTTATCGTTACAACTAATAAAGAAATTATATATAATAATTATTTATAAACACACTTAATATAGGTACTCTGTCTTTACCTCTAATGATTCGACTGACTTGAACCTACGAAAATCCGCAGCAATATCACGTTTCGAGACCGTAATCCCGTCGTTTCCGTGTCGTAGTCGTGTCCAGTAAACGGCACGAAACGAATTAGTGTCAGCATACGATATAAAGTCGACGCCGGAAAGATTAAGTGATATTAAAAGCTTTCAGGCCGAGCGTAGGCTGTTTTTTTATTTTTAACCAACATTAAAAAAGAAGTTGCAATTTGTTTTTTTTTTAATACAGGTTGCTTGGGATCATTGCGAGATATTTTGATGGTGTATTCCTGGCCATTTTTACCCCCTTATTCATAAACGTTTGTTAACTTAACAAGCCGCTAATAATAGTTTGTCCCTTGCGGTCTTAACAATGTGTCCATAAGATCAAAAGGGACAAACAATTATTAGCGGCTTGTTAAGTTAACAGACGTTTATGAATAAGGGGATTAGAGTTTGAAAGTTATATAAAATTGCCTGGATTCGTCTTGGTTTCAGAGATAGTGAAACTTTTTTCGAAAAAAGTTTTTCGTCGTAACACTATCGTTGCTTATCATGAACAACACTGTAATCGAAAATAATACGCTACTGCAATTGGAATTCTAGTGCTTCATTATTAGGATTCAAATTACGACAAGATAGTGTCCTGAGATGCAGCGTTGTATGATAAGTGTCGACGTCATAAAACTTATTTTTGATAACAATGCTACCACAATGTGTTCTGATCTTACTACAACTTTTTCCTGACTATCGAAATATATATGTTCTTTTATAGTCAGTACTCATACACATAACGAAAAAACCTGTACCTAACTAAAATCAAATTATAGATTTTAGTTACATAGTTGTCAACCGACGATCGACGATCAACTTCGTGGCAAATTCCCAACTGACTTTGTATCAAATAATACACATAACAGTTTTACGTCCTGTGGAAACAATATAATAGTACATTACTATAGAGGCCGGCACGAAAGGGGTTGCCGGCCGAAGACATATCTACTGACGGATAGGATAGGGTAGACGGATAAGTCTGAGGCAGACAATCCCATATTTTCGGCCGAGGTATGTATACTTGTATAGTGCTTTAAAGTTTTTTTTTTATATGCATAGTGGTAGAATGTCATGATGCCAGTTCCACAAATTTATGTGGGATGGAATTAATAAAGAGCACTTTACCGGCCTAGGCCTTCAAGATTTGTATTAAATTCCATTAACGACCTCTTGTCCTAGTGGCACCTGAAACGTCATACTTCGCGGCCTATTATAAGGAACATAACAACAATATTTCATTGCATGTTTGAGAAAAGCAAATTTTCCTTGTGACTGAAATAAGCTTCATCAAAAAATCAGCGCAATCATACCATGTCTTTGATATAAACGACATTTCATTTATTAATGTTCTGGCACATTTCCTTTGTTCTGCCATGTCACGTGAATTTTCTATGACTCCTTTAGCGTCATAAGCTGCAATTTTGTTATTAAGTGGTTATTAAAACTGGGTCATTCTGAAATTGGCGTTAAAATAGACTAGAAATTGCGAGCTCATCAAGAAAACATGCAGACGGCCTTATTCTATGTACAGTGCATTTTGCTCTATACTTTAAGTCAGCCTCCGTAGCCTAGTTGGTAGTGACCCTGCCTACGAAGCCGAAGGTTCCGGGTACGAATCCCAGCGAGGGCATTAGTTGTGTATTTATTTATCACAAATATTTGTGCCTTGGTCATGGCTGTGTATGTATTTAAGTATCTGTATGCATTTATCTATTAAGGACTGTTCATTTTACTAAGCGGACATGAAAAACCTCACGTAAATATTTTTTTCTTTTATCATATTTTACTTTTATTTGTGAAATATTATTTAACTAAAAATAGACAAATAATAAGTATTGTCTCAATTAATATATTAATTATCGGCAACTACATTTTAGACTACTGTTTGGCCACGAAACTTATGTTCTGCAAATTACTTTTTGACATTTTACGACTAGTTGCGAACTGTACACGTTTGAATATTTTCAATGATTTAGTTTTTCGTCTATCGTTTCTAAAGTGTACCTTCACAATAGGCCATTACCGCTATATAGGATGAACATGAAGACAATTTTATGTATGTCGTCTTTTTAAACAAATTCTATGATTATTTAATTAAATAGCTCTAATGTCTAACCCTTATGATGTGCCCTTGCCAAATTAGACCAAAATAACCGGTGAGAGATACTATGTCTTCGATAGACATAAAAAAACCGATTTTGGATGCAATATTTTCTATAAATATCCCAGCTAACTTGGCCCTGTTGCGAAATAGGAAGCAGTTAAAAGACCATGTAATCAAATTGCCTGCCAAGCAAGGGCGTTCTTCCCGAAATTGTTTTTTTGTATGATTTCCTACTCAGACACATACTCTTCTACGACAGGATGACAGTATTAGGACTGCGGTAATGTCATTACTATCATATTTTAGGTACCTTTTGTGGGCCACCAAAATGCAAAAATTCCATACTTTTTTAATGAAACGACGTAAAGTTCAATAGCCAATTTTAAGGTATGCAACTAAGATTTCTGTGTTTAGACTTCGGTGAATCTTCAAGCATATGACACTCTCTAAATTGTTTAATGATTTCGTATAACGTCGAATTAAAATGTCCTAGATATTTGCAATCCTTCACAGTGAATATTTTTCTGTACACCATTGTGCAGAATCAATTTACGATTATCAAATTGAATATGTCTTATCAGATATAGTAATGGATACTTGAAAAGCAAACATATATCAATTGAAAAAGATGGCTTTGCTAATTTCATGGCTGTAAACTGTTCATCGATCGATTTTAAAACCGATGTATAATAGACGTTTAAGTGTGTCCTCTTAGTAAAATGAACAGTCCTTATATATATCATCGCTTGGTACCCACAACACAAGCCTTAATTGTGCTTACCGTGGGACTAGGTCGATTTGTGTAAGATGTCCCAATGTATTTATTTATTATTATATTTATTAACTTTCTCAATACCTAATGTACCTATATATGTATCTATATGTATTTGTATATGCCATGCGGTGCCGACCCAAGCCCTTGATCAGGGTAGAGCGAAATTGGGTTTTGGCGTCCTCGTCAACGAGGGCTTTTTATAGTAGCGTCTTTTTAAACTTTTTTTCATTCACCATTTTGCTCCCTCTTGCCATCTGCCGCCTAGAGCGCTCTATACTTATTCGTGTTTTATGACAAAAAAGGTAAACCATCTTCACACATTTTTTTATTGAAAATCATTGAATAACGCTCTCTAAATATACATTTTATTAGTCATGAGAGAAATAATGTAAATTATCGTATACAGGGTGTTACCCGAGCCACTGAAAACCTTGAACGGGTGATTTAGTAGGCTAAACTGAACAACTTTTATATACTATGGGGCCAATCACGTAATCTAAAAAAAATGTCTTTTTCATACATTTTGACCGATCGATCACGACATTTTGCATGAAAGAGCCAACATTTTTTTTTGAGTTTTCTGGGTTGGCTCCATAGTAAAAGTTGTTCAGTATAACGTACCAAATCACCCCGTTCATGGTGTTCAGTGGCTCGTGTAACACGTTGTATAATTTATGGTAATTGTTGCATATTTATCAAACTAGATTTCTTAATAAAACGAAATGTCAATATCGCACATCTTCTATCTGAACTGAGAGAGAGGGAGAGAGTTCGTAAGATATTCTTCCCTTGAACATATTGCGAAAACACAAATCAAATTATTTATTAACTAAGTATTTTTGATTTGTACTTTTTATTTTTTTCCAGTAGTCACACTACTTAATTCTATATAAATTATAAATATTAGATGTCATATACCAAAGAAAAACGACCAAGATCACCTAATGTCCGAGGTGGTCTTGTTGTAGAGGTTGTTGTTAGGTGATCTTGGTCGTTTTTCTTTGGTATATGACATCTAATATTTATAATATTCTTCCCTCTTGAAGTTCCACTACCTCCCTGGTCGACATATCGTGTTTTGGTGTCACCTGAATATGTTTTAGTGTCTGAATAGGGCTCTTGGGAACAGACAGTCTTGTCTTTACATGTTCTAGATATCGTGGACATAATTATTGGGTCGACAAAATCGATATGATTGATATACAGGTCTCTTGCTTAAATATAACGAGGTCAGGTTAAATGAAACAACGGAGAAAGTGTAGTTAAACTTCATAAATCTTCTATGAGGAAAATTAGGAACTAAGAAAAACATTGATATATGCTTTACTTGCCCAACTTCAGTTTTGTTTTAGGAATAAGTAATTATGTTTTCAGCTATTACTAATATTGTATTTTTTACATGCAATCTTCCATATATCGACACCTGATAAAGTAGATATTGGCAGAATCAGAATCAGAAGTTTTGAGACTATGTATTAGGGCGGATTTTTAGTTTGTTGTCGTTTTTTTAATATTTGGACCTTTTTGACATGTTTTCTACTCAGAATCACGAGCTCTTTCGATCCTGATAGAAATAAAAAGTGTCCCAAAAAAAAATCCATTGAGCTACTATTTTTCATACACTTTCTTCGACCGTAACTCAGTGGAAGACAAAAAAAAATATGGAATTCTTGGGACACCTTTTACTGCTACTGAGGATCGAAAGAGCTCGCGATTCTGAATAGAAAAAATATATAATATCCAAATTTGGCAAAATTTGAAAAAACTACAACATAATAAAAATCCACCCATTAAGAAATTGCCCCTGATCCATCTCAACGCCTTAACTGACCTGATAACTACTTAGACAAACTTATTTGTTTATGTGAAAACTATAATTTGTTATACATTTTATTTGTTTATGTGATGACTATAATTTGTTTTACATTTTATTTGTTTATGTGATGACTATAATTTGTTATACATTGTATTTGTTTATGTGATGACTATAATTTGTTATACATTTTATTTACTCGCCTGAAAAAAAGGGGAGAATAATGTACATTAATGTTACCAGTGCGGTGCTGTGAATTTACCTACTGGTAAATTTTATGTACAGTCGACGTCAAAGATATATTATCATTACGGTTTAGGTGCCAAAAATATATTTACCCGACTTTAATGTCAAGACAATAAAGTCATCTAAATACAGGGTGTTTGGTTAGCGGTGTCGGAGCTTTTAAGGGCTTAAACTACAATCAATTTCATCGATAAATTACCAAACAATTTTTTTTGTGCCAACGATAATTAAATGGCGGCCAAATTAAAATTTCCAACAGACGAATACGGGCGCACGTGATATTTCTGGAATTATACATTTGTTATCGGTCCTATCCTTGCAAAAAAATCTCGTTAGAGCGCTCATTAGATAAGCAAACTAATTAAGCTAATCATTTGACTCAACTATTTGAACAACAAGGCTAAAAAAAATGTTTTAATTAAAAATAGTAAAAAATTCACTTTAATTTTTCAATTAATTTAATCTTGCATGAAAACTAGGTCATTAAGATAAGTTTTTGGTATTGTTATTTATTAGTACTGTATGTTAACTAAAAAATAACACCGGGATAAGACCGATAACAAACGTATAATTCCACAAATATCACGTGCGCCCGTATTCGTCTATTTGAAATTTTAAAATGGCCGCCATTTAATTATCGTTGGCACAAAAAAAAAATGTATGGTAATTTATCGATAAAATTGATTGTAGTTTAAGCCCTTAAAAGCTCCGACACCGCTAACCAAACACCCTGTATATTTTTGGCACCTTAACCATAACGATATCTTTGACGTCGACTGTACAAATTAAATTCGAGTGACGATATGCAATGAACTGTCAAAATTGTTTTTTAATCGCACACCAGCCTTACAGGAGTAAAGATAAGCAGTGAAATACACAAGTCTCCAAGACATTTTCCACCCGCCGGTACTTACACGCCACTCAAAAGGTTGATTACATCTGTCAGGTACAAAATGACATGCAAAGCAAGATAAATAACTGATCATTAGTAGTCCTTCTGCCATTGTAATAAGGTATACATAGCTACTGCTCAGTTGCTACGAATTAGATGGCATATGCGTCCTTTGCAGTAAAATGCGAAGTGATGGCTACGTAATAGAAAAGACGCGTTACGCAAAATGGTTGTTACGGAGCGTAAGGATTTGTCGTATGTAATGTGACAGACATTTTTGTAATGCTTCACATTAAGAAGCCTTTGAACATTATGAATTGTTGGTTCAGAGAATGACGAGTGACATGATGGGGGAATGAATTTTAAAATGTATACTTGCCTGCCATGAGTTTTTTAAGGTAATTTTAAAAAATTAGTTACTTGGGTTTTCTAAATTAGACACAACGGCGTAATGCTTTGTCGTTGTTTGTCTGTAAGTACATTTCGCACCTTTAGAATGAAAGTAACCTAATCCTAAATTTTCGAATAAGGAATATTAAACTTTTAGGTGTTTTTAATTAAGTACATAATTCATCATCCCAAAATGTTGAATTAGGTCACTTTCATTCTAAAGGTGCGATTTGTACAACCCTTAGCGCGTTAATCGTAAAGCGGAGTAAGAGGCGACATATTTCGCACTTATATGATTTGTGTTAGAGTTATACAAATATCAAATACTTAAGTATCTGAACTACTACATCATAAACATACAGTATGTTACTGTCACATGGGCAGTTCTTGAAATTGATTGAGATGCATATCCTCAACAAAACCCTGACCTAAATTTTGGTGTAGGTAGATAACGACAGAACATCGAAATGAATCTAACCTAAGATAATACCTACATTGCCACAGTCAACGGAAAAAATAATAATAACAAGACTACTAGTCTTGGCTCGACAGTCCAGATTTTTAATGATGTAGAGATCGTACCAAATTGTCGCGATTTCAGCAAACAATTTGCCCCATGAACCTAAAGATTCAATCGGTACAAAACAGTTGTCTTTGCCGATTGCCGTGCCGAGGCCCTTATATTTATTAAGTTTTAAAAATTCGGCATTAACAGCCGCAGAGGCCGCCTTATGTCGTTCGTTGAAGATAGGACGGTGACAGGGCGTCTACGCAAGTAGCATCCCACACCAACATCCGTCCCATGCTCCAAGGCACCAAAGACATGTCATCAGGTCTCTTACCATCATCTCTGATAATACCAGGCTCGAGAAGAGCAGGTACGTTGACGGTGGCAAGATACCTGTATTATGTTGTTAAGCGTAGCATGTCTGGAAATACGGCCTTTTTGACAACTTTACTTCAGTTGAATTTATTGTACAGTATAACAAAGTTAACCTTTTATTCTCTATAGAAACGCTTTCAATAAATTGCTTAGTCCATAAAAATGCAAAGCTCTATTTTCATTACGTCAGAGATAAAATCCAACTAGACGGCGTCTTTGTCCATTAATTTCTATTAGAGTGACGTCAGCGCAGAAATAACGTCTCCTGATTGGCTGATGTCATCCATTATCGGTCGGCATCGGTCGATATCGTGGTAAACTTGCGCTTGATTGGCTATTTCGTTTTATGTGTGTTACGTGATTGAGGTTTTTTCTTAGTTAAATTGTATTAATTAGTGTTGAACACTCAATCCTGTAAGGGTAGCTATTTCCGTCAAAAAAACGTAATTTAACTGCCTTCAGATTTTCTTTTAAAGGAAAAAATTACAAATTTTGGTTTGCACAAATTGACAACATTTACTATTTTTTAGTGCTAGTTTTTATTGTATGTTTTGAAAGATCTCAATTTTAAGAGATACACGTATTTTTTTTATTTTTCAAAAAAAAACAATATTAGTGCGAAAATCCCCTTTTATTACTACTTCGAGCAGAAAGAGCGTAAGTTACAAAGGTCAAGAATCAGCTAAATGACGTCACAAGTGATTTTTCATACACTAAAGAAAACGACGAAAAACGGTCACTGTCAAACACAAGTGACATTCCAAAAACAAGATTTTTAGGTTATAATGGCAGCTCTGAATCAGCTAAGTGACGTCACTTCCCCTTTGAATCGTTGTCAATTGTGCATAACAAGAAAGAGAATCGGTACGACAAGACATTTAAATAATAATTATTTGAATTTTCTGTAACATTCCCAATACACTTAAAAACTATATACCTTCCTAATAGTTCAGAAGCGAAAGGTCCGCGAATATTGAGAAAACGTTTCGTATTTAAATTCAACGGATTTTATTTATTTATTAGCTACCTAAATCAAGCCTCTTCCTGCTTTCAGTCCTAAAACGGATATCGGAAAAACTATTTCAGCATTGACAAAATTGACTTAGCGAAGCAATCGTTGAAATTGAAGGATCTAATAGCAATAACGAAACATCTACTGCGACATTCAAGGAGATAAATTTCAATTTATTTTGTTTATTCGTATTTGCTTGTGAATGGCTGAATGCATTTGAAATTGGCGACAGGTGCATAATACATTGAAAGCAATGAAAATGATCGTCTTGCACGGAATACTTGACTGAAATATAAACTGCACTGGTTGTCATTTATCTTAAAAGTATTGTATTTAAATTAAAATACAAAAATGGCCTCTGTAGGTAAGGTACCTTAACAACATCGAAAACTATTTTTCTTATAGGTAATAGTATCTACGGCGAAATAAAAATGCATAACTGGTAAAAATCGATGATAATATATGAATCTTCGAAAATTGAGTCCTACCGCAAACTTCGAAATCCAAAAAATTCGGGGATTTTTCTCTGTCACTCCAACGAAGGCTTCGTACGAGTGACAGAGACAGATGCCCGAAATTCCACCATGGGCCTACGCACGTGACGATCTACGTAGGTACCTAAATTATTTCTAGGGGCATATTGATTTAAACTTTCACGATTATCACTCATTTTTCAAACGTAAGTTTACGCGATTAAAACACGTTTGTCGTAAAACATTTTTAGAGACCCACAGTCCCACATCATTTCCAATTTTTCATTTAGATTGTCGTCGTCCCGACTTCGAGTAATCAAATCTTTTTTACATTTCTTCGCCCATTACTATAAAACGTGATTTTCGCCCTAATTAACTAATACAATTTGAACTCTGTACAAATTACGCTGCGCCCAGCGAAGCGAGGCGGGGTCGCGGGTTCAATCCGGGCAGGTCGTTCAACTCTGGGATTTGGGTTATGGATGTTACGAACCTTGACTTTATTAAGTAATAAGTGTGGACTGAAGGCGCCTCGCCTTTGTGGGTTGTAGCGTAGTTTAAACAGGTCGCATGTTGAGGTCGGTCATTAGACAAAAATACACTTTCGTTTAGATGTCGCTATTGATTATTTTCACAATACCATTGACTAAATTCGCTGTGATTCACGGAAGGTCGTCTGGTGTAATTGGAAGCACGTTGGACCGGCAATCCAGAGGAAGCGGGTTCGAATTCCGTGACAACCAGAGTCTTTCGCAGTTGATTTTTTCTATGGTAAGCACATCTGTTACGACATTGTGAGACACTTCCGTTTTTTTGACAACAACTTTTGTCAGCCTCCGTAGCCTAGTTGGTACCCTGGCGAAGCTGGAGGTTCCGGCTTCAAATCCCGACGAGAGCATTATTCGTTTATTTATTTCTCACAAATATATGTTGTCGTGGTTGACTGGCTGTGTATGGATTTAAGTATCTAAGAAAGAAAGAAAGAAAAACGTTTATTCGAGAGAAGAACACGGTACCTACAAACCCGAAATGGCCAAAACCCAGCATTTTGCCAGCAGAGCCAGCGCTGGTCTTCCGTTTTGGCCATAATAGATATGTATTTACCTATTAATTATATAGGTATATATTATATCGTCGCTTGGTCTATACCCACATCACAAGCCTTAATTCAGCTTATTGTGGGACTAGGTCGATTAGTGTAAGATGTCCCAAGGATATTTATTTATTATTAAAAACTGCCTACCTACTTTGGGCTTAAATCGATTACGCTTTCATTCCTGAAGCCGTACCATGACTTTGCAAGTATCGGTAACGTTAGGTTTTACTCGATACGTACAGCAAGCCATCGCGCTCGCTTCAATAATATGTCAGCGAGCGCGATAGAATGCATTGCGTATATATTATATCGAGTAAAACCTAACGTATCCTTTACTTTCCAACTCATGGCACGGCTACTATGCGGATGTAAAAAAAATCTACACACTTCTAGATTACTCTTATTCCATATATTGATTTAAACTTTCACGATTACTTATCACTCATATTTTAAAGGTCTTAATCTCGTAAACTTACGTTTAATTATATCCTGACGTTTCGGGCATGACGTTACACCCGTGGTCGCAGGCAGACTGGCGAGAGAATGTATCAACACCTTCGACCTGCGCGGGTTTTTCGAACTACCCGCACTTGATCTTGATTATCTACTCTAACTCCATTTCTAGATTACTGAACAATCATGCTCAGCTGTTCAGTTACATTGAAATAAGATCAAACAGTCCTTTTGTGAACATCGAAAATTTTATATTTCGAGCATCTGCTTTGTCGCTCCAATAAAGGCATCATTAGAGTGATAGAGACAGCTGTTACATTACCTTTAAGGTAATGGTTAAGGGTGATTTTGCACTTGCTGAAATGAAATCATTAGGATCCAACTTCAACTGGGGGCGCTACCGCGTACTACGACCGCAAACGGGGATTTTTCTCTGTCACTCTAATGATGCCTTCTTTGGAGTGACGGAAACAAATCCCCGATATTTACGAACTTCGGTGTTCGCGGTAACAGACCTAACTTCACATCTTATTATTGCAACACTTTCTGGGGTGCCAATGCCCGACATACCCAATAATCGATATTTGCAGTCATAATGTCATAGCAATAAAGTTGACAGCAGTGCTTCATAATATCCGTCAGATAAAATTATCGCTAACCTTTTCCCTAAGCATAAAAAACAAAAGGACAGCTAACATTTATACTTCATTCGAGGATGAAACGGGCGCTCATTTTTTTGACGATATGAGTAATACGTAAAGTTTGGTATCTAACCAGAATATGGAAATTTCATTTTCTACCTCTCTATCGCACTCGCAACGATCGATAGAGGGGCAGTTAATTATATTTCGGTTTTCGACGTACGCGGTACGCTGTCTAGCCTGACCACCGTCACGAGACCACCCTAGCTAATATCATTACATATGGGAGCCATGGGAGACTGGTAGAGCACGGTCATAGCCGATAATGAAATTAACCTGGCTGTGGTCACCTAGTAACTAAATGTATTTGCTTCTAATTTTAAAGAACAGGAACTGCGTTTTGACGGCGTTTAAATTGCTCGTGGATTAGGTGAGAATATCTCAAAAAGTTTGTGCATTTGGATATTTTGGATTATGAGTTTGATATTGGTAGGCGGGTAGATTCAATGGTGCTGAGCAAGATCAAGAGGTATTCCCCAAAATGTCCCAGAAAGTTATATGGAATTCCTGTTTTTTGTTTGCCAGATTTTCATGCATTGAAGTTCAGTGTCACTCACCATTTATTTTTTGAGGATGGGCAGCAGCATCATCCTGGTTCGCCAAGTGTGGCGTTTATTAGCATTTGCCTCCTTATCAGGAGTTTATTGACATTTGCCTCCTTATAAGGAGTATATGTGTATTGGCGCATCAGAACGATAGTCTTCTCTCTAGCCTTCGGTATGTCCAGTGGATTAAGATAGACTTATATGTTGCTCCAAGGAGGAGGCTGGTGATAGTATGCTAATAATAGTAATCCTTGCTTTCTTAAGAGTTCTTGCTTTATATTGATTTAAACTTTCACGGTTATCACTTGTATGTTAACGACAAACGGGTCTTAATCGCTTAAACTTACGTCTAATATTATCCTGACGTTTCGGGTCGACGTCGCAGTTCTTTTAAATATTTAAGTAATCATACATCATCATCAGCCTATGATAGTCCACTGCTGGACGTAGGCCTCTCCTATTAACTATGCGTATAGACGCATTAGGAGGTCAATGCCCATAATCGCCACGCTGGGCAAGCGGATTGGCGATCGCAGTAATGTGTCCACTATGATGACGCTGCTGCCCATTGTCAATATTTTGTCAAATAATGGTCAGTAATACTTCAATCCCTTAGTCGACTCTTACGACACCAGCAGGAGTTGAGGTGGTGACAAATGTATTCTTACTGCCGTCACCACACGGCCGGCCACCACACTGCATTTAAGTCATAATATTTGATATGATAGTGAAGTAACATCGTCTGCGGTAGGTAACTATTGTCGCATAGTGTCTATTCATTAGGCTATATTTGGTCAAGAGAAATCATCATCATCATCATCATCATATCAGCCGAAAGACGTCCACTGCTGGTCATTGCCACAATGACCGGTCCTGCGCCACCCACATCCAGCGGACTCCTGCGACCTTCACCAGGTCATCGGTCCACCTTGTGGGGGGCCTACCCACGCTACGCCTTCCGGTACGTGGCCGCCACTCAAGAACCTTCCCGCCCCAACGGCCATCGGTTCTACGCGCAATGTGCCCCGCCCACTGCCACTTCAGTTTAGCGATTCGGAGAGCTATTTCGGTTACTTTGGTTCTGCTGCGGATGGTCTCATTTTTAATCCGATCACGCAGAGAGACTCCTAGCATAGCCCTCTCCATTGCCCTTTGGGTGACTTTGAGCCTTCTTATGAGACCCATTGTAAGCGGCCACGTTTCAGTACCGTATGTCATCACTGGCAACACACACTGATTAAAGACTTTCGTCTTCAAACACTGCGGAATATTGGACGAAAATATGTGTCGTAGCTTCCCGAACGCTGCCCAACCGAGTCGGATTCGACGACCCAAGAGAAATGCATGTCTATTTTTAACAAAAGAACCTTTACAAATTATCTATATAGGTAACTATTAAGTACAGTCAGGGGCATAAATATATACAGGGTGTTTTTTTTCGACCGTTCAAATTCTACGTAGTGAATGTGTAGGTCATACTCACCAACTTTTACTATGGGGACAACGTCGAAATCGCAAAAAAAAAATCAGCTGTTTCATACAAATTGGCGGCATTACGCCGGCCGAAATGTATGAAACAGCTGATTTTTTTTTCGCGATTTCCACTTTGTCCCCATAGTAAAAGTTGTTCAGTTTGACCTACACATTCACTACGTAGAATTTGAACGGTCGAAAAAAAAACACCCTGTATACAATTTTAGACCTTATATTCCAGACATAAGTAAAAAGTATATAAATATGTATTTATACCCTTGACTGTATAATGGCAAGACGTGCAACTCAAGGCAATGCTATTTAGGTGGATAAAATATAGTCTGACATAGATATACCAAAGTCTAAAACACGGCCCGGAATTGGCTTATTTTTTATTTAGCGCCTTTTTTATTGACAAGTCAAACAATTAATACAAATAATGGTTATATTGGTTTAAGCACGTAATAAGTATGTGTACCTACTTGTGTAGCGCAAACGAAGCTATTTCATTAATTATTACAATTTTCGTCCTCGTGTCTCATCTTTTGCTCCAAACAAATTATGATGAATTTAAAAAAATAGACATCATAAAATAATATCCATAACTATCATAAGCTAACGCGAAAACAGTGATTCAATTTTCTTAAAATGCGGCTGTTATCTACCATGAAATGACAATTCCACAATTCCAATTTCCTTTACCGCGGCTAAAATGTTACATATATTGTTTATAATAGTTGTGTTAGTTATATTATATATAATAATATACTTTCACACATTTCGCAAAAATCCATCTAAGATGTTTCCGATGTAGTAGATGATCACTTCTTTTTATTTTGTCCCTTTCATATTTTTAAATTTAATGTAGCTATGCGTAAAATTTTTGGGTTATTTCGACTCAGAATTACGAGCTCTTTCGATCCCATTTTCAGCTTCCATTTTTGTAGAAAAATTGGAATAACCTCTAATTATTCCAATTTTTTAACCAGGCACCTCATCAGACGTACTTTTGTGTTTCTGGATATCTTGTGGTCCTTCGAAATTTTAGCAAGCTTTTCTAGCGAGTCACTGACGTTGTGCTTGACAACATTGTCAAGCACAACGTCAGTGTATCGCAATAATATGGACATAGCACCAAAATTTATTGAATTAATAATTAAACGAATAATTTCTTGAAATTTGATTTTGAAGCTTTGAGGGGTCTATTCACACAGGTGTTCATAGTTACCAGTGTCAAAAAAGTAATTTTCTGAAAATGATTAAATGAATAATTATTCAATCAACTTTGGAGTCATATTATTGCGAAAAATGACGCACATTTGTCCGATCTCTGCTTATAACTTTGTATATAATAATTACTCTAACTATAACTACTTCAGTCACCTAAGTAAACACCACTACTGAATTGATTAAATCCAAATTAAAGCAGTAGATAATTTATAATTTAAACTAAACAAAGTTCATCGACCTCTGGACGTTGCAACCATGAATATTCAGCAGTTGACACTACGAACGAATTTAGTTAATTCAGTTAAAAGCAAACCAATTTGACTCGTATTCGTTTGATTTAGGGTTGCAATTAAATATTGGTGCTCAATTCAGGGGTATACATAAAAGCATACATCTACATGTTTTTTAATTGTATGATGGTTCACTATTCTATGCAGTGTTCCAATATAATCGCTATCAGATTAAATATGGGATCGGACGAGGAGCTTACAAATATCTGAATCGTAGTTTTCCTTCTCTGTCACCCTTTCATATTAGTGCGATAAAGACGGCTAGCTGTCTTTCGTTTACGATTGACGATTAAGCGTTAGCGATTGGCAACTTGTCTGAAGCACCCTGAACAGGCTTATATTGTCATGGGCTGGTGTTAGAGTGAGATGATTATCAGCAACACAGTTTTTTGACGTCATAATCGACATTGTCGACTATCTACATACCTTTTTTTTTCGTGGGGAAATGCGTTAAGGTGCATTCAGACCTAACGAGCATTCGCTATTCTAACCCCCTCCTCTACGAAATTCGAGCGTTACACAAAACGTGATTCTTTGATTTCGAAGAGTGGGGGATAGAATAGCGAATGCTCGTTTGGTCTGAATGCACCTTAACGCATACCAGGCGGGGACGGATTCGGGTGGTTATGTGGTACTCCCAGGGCTAATATGAGGCTCCGGTCTACCCACTAAAACCTTACGGTCTGCTGTCAAGATTCTTTAAGGCGAGGTCACGGATACGCCTGAGCACACTTCCGCGACCACTATCTGCATACCTAACACATCAAGAACAACTTCCTGAAAATGCAAACTTGTTTAGTGATGATTTATTTGTTGTATATAATTTACGGAATCCCTAGAAAGATTGTGACATTTTTTACTTGTTAATGCAAACAAGCAAAATTGTTGTTGTACCGCTCATGCTTAGGTAAATTCTGTTCGGTAACTGAAGACACGTGAGATATAAGGGCATGGCTTTCTGCCACTCGTATTATGTTTCTGCACTGACTTTGTAAGCGGGCAAGCCAACAATTCCTGAATTTAAACTAACGTGATACTTACATGACTTTAATATTGTATTTTTCTTGTTTCAGGTAAGTGTAATAGCCTCTTAATATTCGCCTGTGGTCAAGACTTTATTGAGGTAAGTGAGTATCAGAACAAAGTAGTAAAAATGTACTTACATAGGCATAAAAATGTTGGTGACTGATAAGTGATAACATAAGTTATGTTTTCGGAGCCTTGTGGGTTACCTTTTTTCTGTATTATAGTACTGTGTATTACTGAAACCACTTATGGTTGTAACTTAACCAAGTAATGGGCGTAAAAGCCAACAAAGCGTACGTTTAATATTATCCTGACGTTTCGGACATTACGTTACACCCGTGGTCGCAGGCAGACTGGCGGGAAAATGTATCAACACTTTCTTGCGCGGGTTTGCAAACTACCTGCACATGGTCTTCATTGTTCACTTCTAGGCTAGGGTTTTCACTAGGCCTCACAACATTTACATTTGTAGTAATCAAAATTCATTTTACGCGGTTTAGACCCGTTTGTTGTTAAAATATGAGTGATAGTCGTGAAAGTTCGTGAAAGTCGTCCATATATTAACGACGTCGTTTGAAATATAATTTGTCCTTACAGTTCAATGTGAACTATGGAAAGTTGCCCAAAAATCCCGGTGTCAGAGCTGGACTTATTTTAAAATTACATTCTTTTGAGTACCTTCCCAGTGCCTTAAAATTTAGCGGGAATTACACTTGGTCGTTCACCTCATAATATTTGTCGGTGGCCTGGGCTGCCTGGCGACCTCGTACTTGGATTCGGCGACCGCATAGGGCGAACGACCAAGTGTAATTGCCGCTGCAATATGCCAACGCCCTATCTACTACTATTTATAGAGTATTCCGTTCAAGTCTCTGTTAGGTACCTACTAAGGAATCTAGGGACTTACACACTACCTTTTCAATCCGTAGTTCACATGTTCAGGTTCAATTCATTGCATTATCTTGAAAGTTGCAAGTCTTAAAAGTAGTGCTGTGACAAACGCTCATTTTGAACCTTAAAACACTCTCGATGCTTACTGTTTCAAACACCGAAAAGACATATTAAGTAATATTGGTATACATACGCAAAAAAAAATGTATACCGTTCCAGATAAAACAAAAAAAATTTAAACAAATATGGCTGACTTTTTCATAGCATTTGACATCTTTGACACATGTCGTGAAGTGAAACTCGTTCGCAGGTACATTTTTACAATAACACATACTTAAATATCAATAGTTTTAACGACAAATGTATTTGAACTAAAGGTTTAAGGTTTTTATGCTGAATTTACCTGTAGTTTATACCTTTTCTAAACTCTCGCAGCTTCCATTCCATTTCCTCATAAGCCTTCGAGTCTTAAGGGTACAAGTCTTCAAGTCTGGAAATAAGCGTTACTCCCAGCTCTACTTGCAACAGGGTGAACACTCCGGCAACATTTAATCAGTTCACTGCACTTTAAGAGGGTATTACTCTTATAAACTATACAACCCGTCCAGTGTCCTGACGAGCACTGTAGCGGTGAACGAAAATTATTTGAAGTCGTAGTAGCCTATGATAGTTCCAGCAACGTGTCCACTATGATGACGCTGCTGCCCATCATTAATCTTTTATCAAATAATGGTCAGTGACACATTAATCCCTTAGTCGACTCTTATGACACCCACAGGAGGAGTTGGGGTGGTGACAAATGTATTCTTACTGCCGTCACCACACGGCTAAGGCACCACAAGGTTCTATGTTACACATTTATTAAACATTAAATATTTTTTGCCCGGTGGTGACGGCAGTAAGAATACATTTATCACCACCCCAACTCATCCGATGGGTGGCCTAAGAGTCGGCTAACGGATTGAAGTCATGTACCATGAATTTATCGAAGTTTGATGATTGACTGCAGCATCATGAATCATTGCGGACTTACTACTACGATCGCCAACCCGCTTGCCCAGCGTGCTGATTATGTGCATTTATCTCCTAATTCGTCCATACGCATAGGCTATGTTATGTTACGGAGGGACGCTCGACCGGACTCGAGCGGGCTGTCGAGCATCCAATATGCTCATTCACCCCATTTCCCTTAGCTGGAGCTGCAGGTTAGTGTTCCGGTAGCGTTCCCCCAATACTTCCCACTAGCCTTCCAATTTTCTTTCATACACATAGGCTAAGGAAAGGCCGTTGTCCAGCAGTGGACTGATATAGGCTGAAGATGTGATAATACATTTTTGACGTTTATTACAGATTTTGACAGATTTCTATTTAAAACATACTGCTGGATTGTAGTAGCAACTCGTGCATATAAATCCATACATCTGACGTTCCGGTCAGCATCAGATTATCTGACAATGCCTTTCATTCATTATACTCCATCAATGGGCCGGGGAACAAAAAGACGTGTGAAAACCCCCACTTTCCTCGCTCGTTAGCGCAAAATATAGTCTATCCAAGACTAGTAGAGAATAAAAACTGCCAATCTTCAAACAAAGCTTTCATGTACTAACCCTACGGTAATATAGTTCATTAGCAGTTATAAATAATGATACGAAACACAACTTAATAATGTAGTATCGTTTACGAGTTGTACCTACGAGTAAATATCATAATATTGTAAGTTCGTGCCGGCGAGCTCAGTGTTTGATAGTAGTGCACTGTGGTCCCGCGCCCTAAGAAGGCCATAGGCATTTCGCGCAGTTAACAGCTGCATTAATGCATGCCAAAGCATGTAATTATGAAATATTATAGTAAATTATAGTTAAATAAACAAACTATAGTACTATAACGATATTTTATTAGGTTTATATAACTATAGTTTGTAACAGTAACAGTAACAGAGCACTTAAATTATATCGGTAAGAAAATAAATATAAAGTAATAATTACAATTATTATATTAAAACTAATTTAAACGAATTACTGTCCTGAATGATTATCTTATTACATTTTAAATAGTTCTACCTGTAATTAAATTAGTGTATACAATTAAAATATATAATCTACGTGTCTCCTAATGAACATCTCTCCTTATGACTTGTAATAATTTCATAACTAGTTATAACAAATTTACTACATACATGATTACTTGTATTCGATATGCCCGGTACGGCCATTTCCCTATTTAAACAAACTAGTTAGTAGGATCAATATTTTTTACAACATCTTTTCGTGATTCTAGTATTCTGCATGTTGTATGGTCCAAAAATATTGTGATTCTATTTCGGCAGATGATTCCGTAACATAAGTCACTGATGGATAACACAGCTTCTTAGCCTCCAACTTTTTTTGATAGAATGGTAACGCATTCGGAGACTTCTTATTAATCAATTCTTTCATCAAATTATACTGATGATTACTCAACTTTGCCTCATTTATAAAAGATAACACTTCATCCACAGAATTGATGTGAGATTGACTGGATTCACTAAGCAAAGAGTTTATCGTAGACCGCCGTTTGGACCGTTTGCTGCAGTCCATGAAATCCTTTCTAAAATTATGACCACTCGTTGAAGAACAATCACTACCCGGCAGGCACTCTGCTAGGCGCACGGTACTATCTACATTTTCATTCGACAGATTACAGACTTCAATGCTGTTCAGGCAATCACTGTATTTTTTAACATACGAGATTTTGATCGCTGGATCTTTTTCCAGTTGCTGTCTATTATTAAATAACGAATAAAATATATTCTCTTGCATAAGTGAGAAATCTTCTCATGTAAGTTATCGGTATTGACATTTGCAACATCTGGCAGTAACTGTGATAGTGTTTGAAACACTTGACGAATTCCTTCAATGTCGCAATCGGTCTTCTTAACAGACAATCAAGTCTCAAAAATAAGAATTCTTATAAAAAACACCTAAAATTTGTACCTAAAATAAATAAATAAACAGTTAAATAAAAATTCGTTTTTTCGTAGCATGTTCTACGCCTTTGAACGCAAGGCGTAGACCTATTCTATAGCCCACAATCGCAAGTCAACGCAAAATTTCATAATTTATTCGTAAAATTGAGTTTTTAATAAACTTTATCATATATCATTTATTACCGGCATCGGCCGGCATTGCAGTTAAAAGTTTCGATAAAAATCAGAAAACACTACATAGTATTGCGACTTAACTGCCTTGGCGTAGCACCTCAATAGTAAATATATTATGTATTCATAATTTAAAAATAACTACAAAACATATAATGCATACCTTCAACTTGAATATGCATTGCAAAGCAAACGTGTAACAATATTTTTTTTGTGAAAAAACTCGTGTCGCGTATTACGCTAATGAGCTTCTTGATAACACTAGTATCAAGGACTTATCCGTTGTGTTCACTTCAGATGACCAAACATAAATGTTCTATAAAACTAGTTGCAATTATTTTTATACCATGACTTAATATGACTAATAGGTAAGTAATTAGGATAAAGATAATGATATTATTCAATCATCGTCATTGGACCTCTATGACCTACTACGGGACCACAGTGTAGTGTAGTCTGGGAAAAATATCGCGCGTAATGACAAATGTACGTAAGTTTATCCTTTTATTTCTATGTTACGCACTATTACAAAAGTCAGCATTAGGGTGCATTCAGACCAAGCGAGCATTCGCTATTCTATCTCCCTTTACTTGATAAACTTGACGGCGAATTGATTAACGGAGGTCAGTGTCGTAACAAGTCATTTGTCTCTATCCAATGTGCATTCATAGTTAGATACTGTACCAGTCTATACAATTTACTATTCTTTGGTTCTACTATAGTCCGTTCGCTTTGTATGTAGATATAGCTCCATTGTTGTCTAGAAAGTAGTTCATCTAGGCCGCGCTGATTGGCTTAGATACATTTTATCATAAATCTCTCATGTTCAATAGACCAAAGTTATTGATAGGGAAAATATTTCACAGTTAGCTGACTGACAGCTGGCAGGGAAAACTAGATAAGATTTTTTTTAAGAAATTGGAAATCCGCATGCTATTCCAATATTAAAATAAATTGTTGAAAACTCTGTCTTCTTTGTAACGGTTAATATACTCGGCCGCCGCTATGAAGTCAATCCTGACACATTTCCATACATTATGTGTCAAAAAGTGACATTATTCGTCAGGATTGACTTCATAGCGGCGGTAGGGTGTAGCCTTTCTCAAAAAGTTTGTACACTCGGATCACGTTATACATTTTGATAAAAATAGGCTGGTAGAGTTAATGATGCTGAGCAAGATCCACCACATTTCCCAAAATATCCCAAAATGTTTGTATGAAACATTCCTTTTTTGTTACCGAAAATGTATAGGAGTCTGGTAACAAAAAGGAAACTTCCATACGAACTTTCTGGGATATTTTGGGTGTGGTGGATCTTGCTCAGCATCATTGACTCTACCAGCCTACCAATTTTTATCAAAATCTAAGATGTGATCCAAATGTACATACAAAGTTTTTGAGAATTGCACAGGAGGTAAATTAAGAAGGGAGGTTAATTTATAGTAATACTAGCGACCCGACCCGGCTTCGTACGAGTACTATACCTACATAAAATCCTTCCTCTTGAATTACTCTACCTATTAAAAAAAATCTCATCTAAATCCGTTGCGTAGTTTTAAAGATTTAAGCGTACAAAGGGACATAGGGACAGAAAAAGTGACTTTATTTTATACTAAGTAGTGATTGGTAATACTTTATCTCACCTGGTGCGAGTAGTAGTACTTTTCCGCATACTCTGCTACTGTAACTCTTTTATTCTTCTATCACTCACACAAGCATTTCGCACGTGCACCTAATCTGTTCGTCAGTAGTCAGTATAGAACACAAAAAAGTGTAAACAGACCTAAAACTTGCATTATTTCATAATCACGCACATTCAAAACACAATCTTGGTTTTATCACCTTAAACTTTCAGTTCATACACGTGCGAAAAGGAAATTCTATCGTGTTTTTAATTTAACGCAACTCATTCAGAACTGTGCTTGTATTAGGAATTTTATCTGACGGTGTTTTATATTTAATCTTCTAGTTTACGGTTAAATAATCCTCCCTATTTAATAAAACAAACTATTTTGCATAGCAGCCAAAGCCTGAAAAATTGAATTTTCCGAATCACGCTAAAGCCAGATTGACTTTTAACTCTGCCCGGTTTTTAATTGGCTCGACTTAGCGAAATTGGTTACCGGCACCCGATTGCAGACTCTTCGATACGTACAACGATCGATAAAGTCGCGTCTGGAACGGGATTTGCACTATTGATAAAAATAATTAGGGGTTGCTATAGGGAGACATCTTTTGGTGCATTCCACGAAAATGTCGAGATTCGTAACGCCACCGTTCTTCGCGTAGGTACATCTAAGAAAGTTAGGAATGTATATCTTAATATTATTACTAATCTAGTAACTGGAGTTCGAGGCCAAAGAATCTACGAAAATATTGCCACACCAATGAATTGTTCTTACAATAGTAAATCCTTATTTTCTAAAAACAGACGTTGAGATATGTTATTTATTGGTAATTTTAATTCTTTAATTTATAGAAACAATATTATTTACTTATTTTCACGTAAATATAAGATATTTTAATAAAAACTTAATTATCCGCAATTATTAGTAACAAAGTTGGTATTGCGCTGGTATCACCTCAGGTGTTAATAACATTTGGTACAGCAATTTATGACGCCCAAATAATTTGTAAAAGAAATGCTTAAAATATAGAGTATATAACCTCTTAGAGTATATAACCAACTTTGTTCCAACAAAAATGTGACAAACTCATTTTAAACCTTAAAATAAGCGACAGTAAGTTCAGGACTCAACACTGATGGTGTTATAAAGGACTCTCGGCTTTTATGGGAGTGTACTCGATTTTTACCCAGGACTCAGGAGGATAAGTGAAAAATAAAATACAAAAAATGCTTTCATTTTACAATTCCAAATTACTTTCCCATAATTTTAACCCGTAATAACGCACCCCTGCCTTATTACGGGTTAAAACTGCTTAGTAATAGTATAGTATAGTACTTATACTGCTTAGTAATTTAACCATACCTACTTTTTTTTTTTTTTTTGACGGAGTGGTAATGCCTTTACGCACCGTCCCCCCAAGATACGGGAATATGGGGGGTGTGTGGGGCTCGCATTCCCGGGCCCTTCTCATAGCGAGAAGGGGGGGAGATGCCCTACCCACTAATTCCACTCCGGCGTTCAATCCTCGAGGCCGTTAACGAGGATGCCATGGGGTCGCAGAGCATTTCACCATGACACCCTCCGGCGGTCCCGGTTAGGACCGGAACACCCGCACAAGGGAGGGGGAGGTCAGAACGCTTGACCTTTCCCCTCCGACAACGTGGTGGGGCCGTGCAATGCGGGTCCCGTACCCGCTGGCCACACTAAGGGTCGATGCGGACGAATGCTCTCCGCCTTCGACCCTGCCGCCTGCGTCGACAAGGCGGCGCGTCAGCAGCTGCTTCGCGCGCCCTCTCCGCTGCCTCCTTTTGTGACATGACTTGTTCACAAAAGGAGGCCACCGCTGCCCAGTTTCTCTCACTGCTCAGCATCGATGCCACGATGGTGTTCAGCGAGAGATCCACTACACCTGTCACGGCTACGAGAGCCGCCCTCTGCACATCCCAGCGGCTGCACACTTCCAGCGTGTGCTGGGCCGTGTCATCCGCCGCTCCACACTCCAGGCATTCGGGGCCAGGCTCCCTCCCGATCATTTTTAGATAATGTCCGAAGCACCCCTGTCCAGACATTATTTGTGTGAGCCTGAATGTTAGGGCTCCTTTCTTCCTATCCATCCATTCATTCAGCTTTGGAAGAATAGCCCCTATGGTTCTCACACCATAGCGGCTATTTTCCAAAGTGTCCCTCCATTGTTGGCGCAGGCGCTCCGCAGCAGCCCGCGTCAGCCTCTCGCCTTCTTCAGGGTCAGGGGGCTCGTCCCTTCTTCTCGCCTCCGCCTTCCATTGGTACCGCTCCGCTAGCACCGTTGCATCGAGCTCCCAAGGTGGGGTACCGGCGAGGAGGCATACAGCGGCGTGAGAGGTGGTGCGGTACGCCCTCGCCATCCTCTGAGCCACCACCCTCTGCGGGCGACGGAGCAGGCGTTTCGTGCGTTCTGTCAAGCTGCTGGCCCATATTGGGGCTCCGTACAGCGCCATGCTTCTTACCACCCCCGCGTACAGACGCCTGCATGGAGCATTCGGGCCACCCAGATTTGGCAGCAGTCGTCCCAGTGCCGAGGCGGCACCCACGAGACGGGGAGCTAGTCTCGTAAAGTGCTCCTCAAAGTTCCACTTTCTGTCCAGGACGAGCCCCAAGTATTTAATGTGGGCCCCGACCTCGACGACTTCTCCTTGCACCTCGATCCGGGTGTCCGCCCTCGCCCTCCAGTCTCTCCGTCTCGGTCCCCCGAGAACCATAGCTTCCGTCTTGGACAGGGCAACTCGGAGTCCGAGAAGGCCTATACGGTTAACAATTAGTTCCGTTGCGACTTCTGCTCTTCTCAGTACGTCCTCCAATTGCTTTCCCCTCACGGCCACCAGTGTGTCATCGGCGTAGCACAGGGTGACCGTGCGCGGAAGCTGTACTCCTCGGATCACCCAGTCGTATCCGAGGTTCCACAGGAGAGGGCCCAAGACTGATCCCTGTGGAACCCCGCACTCCATGGCTCTCGTACGGCGGACACCTCTTTGCTCATATACTACTTTACGCTCCGTTAGGTAGTGGTGAACTACTCCTCTTATGTACAGGGGCACTCCATGGTAACGGAGTGCCTCTCCAATCACACTGTAAGGGAGCGAGCCAAAGGCATTAGCTATGTCCAGTGAGACTGCCACAATACCTACTGTCTTAACAAATATGGCACGCTGTCGTATGTGTTCACTGGTAATTCAACTTCTTTTTAAAATAGGCTTTGAAACGTTGTAGTTATAGAAGTAGCTCTTTGTTTATACCTATTTTACCTATAAAATACATGTAGGTCAATTATACCAGATATTGTCCATGATATCGACCCGATGAAGGTCTTTCTTATGAATCTTATGATCTAGTGGATAAAATTATACATACCTACCTAGTCTACCTACCTATACACATTCAAAAGCGTTGCAATTCCAACCACAATGTTTATTATTTTTTGTACATACATATTAGTGACAACTTGATTGTAACTAGCGACAGCTGGTTTCACAATATGTATGGAGATGTAGATTTTGTGGTAACTTTTTCAAAGCTGGTCCCATATAGTAAGGGTCACGGTCCATACAAAGTTGAGAAAAATTGTGCGCTGCGAGTTACAGTTTTGTAATTTTAACCAGAGCTAGAGGGTCTCAAAATAGTTGTTTTTAGATGTGGAGGGAAAACCAATTCCCCCCCTGAGCGCGGGGGGAGGGGGGTGAATGTGCATGCGGAAGGGTTGCGTTTAATATTTTTTTACTAATGAATAAGGTCTACTATGCGTTGTTTGGTATCATTTTCGTGTAAAACGGACCTGAAAAATCTATTTTTTATCATAAACATGAGCAATTTCATATAAAAATGTAGATTTTTTGGAGTAAAAGTAAAAAAGTTACCGTTTTTATTTTAATTTAAGCGTCATATAAGTATTAAAAAACAAACTTATCCAATTTAAAAAAATAGTCTAAGATAGCATATTTATTACCGATTTTAAAAATATACACATTTTGTAGTGTTTCATACAAAACTTCACTGAAAAAAAAATTTACCTGACGCGTACCTCCAACAAAAACCTCCGCGTAACCTCAAAAAAGAGACTTTTGTGCCGGCAACTGCTCATAGATTATACATATTAATGTTCATATTACAATTGTAAATAGTTATTAATATGAAAGTAAATTGAATATTTTCTGATCTTCTTTTTTTAAATAACCTAAGATTATTAAGCATTTTATTTGTTCAGTTTCTATTTTTAGATTTTATCGATTATTGTTTACCGCGTGTTATTATATTATATCTGGTCTATCTGATCACATGTATGATAAATAATAGTATCTGATTATATGAATCGGAATGGGTAATCATTTTTACAAGTGTTATTAGGTAATGATCTCATTACCAAAGACGATAAAGGTAATTTTCACTAACCGGGACTAAACAACTAACCCAGTTCACCCACGTTAAAAGTTTATATCATATGGGATTTGACAAACAATTGTTAAACGTTTACTTCATAAATCATCATTATTACCATATCAGCCGAAAGACGTCCACTGCTGAACATAGGCCACCCCCAAAGATTGCCACAATGACCGGGCCTGCGCCACTCGCATCCAGCGGACTCCCGAGACCTTCACTGTCCACCTTGTGGCGGGCCTACCCACGCTGTGCCTTCCACCTGCGAGGCCCCGCATTGGCCATCGGTTCTACGTGCAATGTGCTCCGCCCACTTTAGTTTAGTGATTCGGAGAGCTATGGAGCTATACTTTGGTTCTGCTGCGGATCGACTCATTTCTAAAACGACCTCGCAGAGAGACTCCCACCATAGCTCTTTTCATTGCCCTGTGGTTGACTTTAAGCTTTCTTATAAGGCCCATTCTAAGCGATAACGTTTCAGTACCGTATATCATCAGCATCACTCTTTTAAATCTTTGATCAGTGTGTGTTGCCACACTGATCAAATACTTTTGTCTTCAAGAACTGCGGAATATTGGACGAAAAGATGTGTCGTAGCTTCCCAAACGCTGCCCAACCTAGTCGGATTCGATGATTGACATCTTACTCAAATTTGGACCTACCTAACTGGGTAGTTTGTCCTAGGTATATTATAGTTGTCTACACCTTCGAGTTTAGTCTCCGATTGTAACGGGAGCTTTCGTCTTATCCATGTTCATCCTATGACGAACTCGCTCGAAGGCGCTACTGAGGTCAGCGAGCATCGTGCTGAAATCTTCCAAGGTCTCAGCCAAGACCACCGTATCATCAGCGAATCGAAGGTGAGTGAGGTACTCGCTGTTTATGTTGATACTCACCTTCTCCAGTCCAGTCTTAAAGACATCTTCCAATGCAGTGGTAAACAGATTAGGGGAGATGAAACCTCCTTGCCTGACTCCCCGCTGCAGTATAATATGCTTCAAGCTCTGGTCTTGGAGTCGGATTGACATAGTGGCGCTTTCGTACAAACACCTCAACATTTCGACATAGCGGTAGTCTACTTGGTAGCGTTAAAGAGACTGTAGTACTGCCCAGAATTTCGATCAAATCGAAGGGCTTGGGGGTTACCATGACGTACTAATGCGATTCAGTTTAGGTTCTGGGAAAGGGGTAGTGATACACGACTCGTATAGCCTTGTCCCTTTCTCTCGACCCAAATTAAACCGCATTAGTACGTCATGGAAACCCCCCTTATCGTAGTCCACAAACGCTAAACGCTAAACAGAGGGGCAGGTTATACCTATTCCTCGGTCTTCTGTATAACATTTACGAAACGCCAATTCGGAAACCGGCTTGTTCGGCAGGCTGGAAGTCATCAAGCCTGCGTGCAAGACGATTTGTAATGACTCTTGAAAACATCTTATAAATATGGCTCGGAAGTGAGAGGGATCGGTAGTTCTTCAATAAGGCGTTGTCATCTTTTTTCAAGAACAGTACCACCACTCTTCTGTTCCATCCATGCCTAAGGCGTTCTCCCTTCCGGAGTTGAACAACTTCTGAAGGGCCATAAGGATTGGTTTACCACCTGGCTTCAGATGCTCAGCTATAATTCCGTCTTCCCCAGACGCCCTGTTATTTTTGAGCTATTCAAGAGCCATTCTAATATCACATAGGCTGATGTCCGGGATATCCTCTGTATAGTGCCGGGTCAGTCACTTACTTCATAAGAAATTTATCAATTATCAAATTCCGTGTGAAATAAACGTTTAACCCAGGTTGCTCGGTTAACCCAAGTTCATGCAATTTGCCCTAACAGACATTATGGAGTATTTTGTTTACGCAAAATCCCTAAATTTCCGCAGTAGAAACATACTGTCAACAATTAAGTCAAAGCAACGTCCCTTTTTTATTCGAGGTACGCGACAGGCGCAATTTTTTTACATCTTATTTTTGCATGGAAAGTTCCAAAAAGTATATATTTTTAAAAACTACAATAAATATGCTATCTTGTAATATTTTTTTTATTATTATATATTTGTTTGGTAATACTTATATAACGCAACAATCAAAATAAAAACGGTGATTATTTTACCTTTATACCAATAATTATTTTTTTTTATATGAAAATCCTCATGTTTATTATCAAAAATGAATTCCCCGTGTCTGTTTTATATGAAAATGATACCAAACAATTAATAGTAGGCCTAAATATTAGACGAAAAAAATTTAAACATAACCCTTCCGTTTACACATTCACCCCCCTCCCCCCTCGTTCAGGGGGGGAATTGGTTTTCCCTCCACATCTAAAATTTTTTATTTTTACACCCTCTAGCTCTGGTAAAAATTACAAAACTGTAACTCACAGCGCACAATTTTTTCCATTTGGACCTCTACTAATAGTAAAACTTGGCTGTAATCATGAGTAGACCCAGAAAATATGATTTTGTATCATTGTGTTTTATAACATTTCACCCAGTATATTTCATTTGAAATTAATTTTTTTGATGATGGGGTGTATAGCGAAGCTAAACATGGCTGAACCAAGTGGGTCACCTAGTTAACAACCTACGGAAGAAAACAAAACGTTAGATCTCTATAATAATTTAAATGGAGAACTATAGCACTGCCAAAGAAATTTGTAGGTCAAAGGAATTTTACGAATACGAAATGTGAACGTAAAGCACGCTACAATGCATTATTTTGCAATTTTCTAAACGTATGCAGAAATTGGGTTTTAATTTATGTGTAGTTAAATTGCTGTACCAAATGTTATTTACACCTGAGGTGATACCAGCGCAATACCAACATTGTTACTAATAATTGCGGATAATTAAGTTTTTTGTTAAAATATATATATTTACGTGAAAATAAGTAAATAATATTGTTTCTATAAATTAAAGAATTAAAATTACCAATAAATAAGATATCTCCACGTCTGTTTTTAGAAAATAATGATTTACTATTGTATGAACATTTCATTGTTGTGGCAATATTTTCGTAAATTCTTTGGCCTCGAACTCCAATTAGTGGTTTAAATTATGTAGCTGTGGCTACATACTGATATTTGAATTGAACCTGGTTAAGAGGAGAAAAAATGGAAAACCTGGATAGGCGGACCAAAACAGTAGATCAATTTTATTGCGATTTCACTTATACAGTTTCAGTTTGTAGTTAACGTTGTGAGCAAAACCTATAGGTATTTTTTACAATCAGTCCACCTGTTGTCCGTTTTGCAGTTAATTCGCCTCCTTATGTGTGTTCTATCGTCTGTACAATGGGTTGTGCTCTGAAGAACTGTTTGACATGATGCCAACGTCCACTTTTCATCATCGCACCGCTCGCCACCGACTGGGCGCTCATCCTCACACCTTGCAACCTAAATGGTCGCGCACCGTGCGGTTTCAGAGGAACTTCCTCCCGCGGACGGTCCGTCTGTGGAATGAGCTCCCTGCCGAGGTTTTCCCGTTGGACTACAGTATGGGGTTCTTCAAAAGAGGAGTGTACAAGTTCTTATTGGGTCGGCAACGCGCATGTGACACCCCTGGGGTTGCAAGCGCCCATAGGCTACGGTGACTGCTTTCCATCAGGCGGGCCGTATGCTTGTTTGCCACCGACGTGGTATAAAAAAAAAAAATAATGGAAGGAATCTTTCATATTTTTAAAGAGTAGGCAAGGCGCATGTGCCACTTATGGAATCGACCAGACCGGTAGTTTCCAGGCTTGTTCGCCTTTCGCCACTATCGTGGTATAGGTAAAATCTTGAATTTACTGGTTGGAGTACTTGGGGTGACTTCAAATAAAAACCAAATCGATAATAAGTGCCTTCTTAGGCATCTTGCCTTCACAATCTTCTGATCCGCGAGCATTTCGGCACGAACGATCAATACCACGTGTGTCACGGTTCAGCGAACTCGCTCATTACCAAAACGTCGTAAGTGCTACATAAACTCGTATGCGGAATAATCATTTGGAATTGTGGCGGGCTCCCTTGCTCTTAACGTTTCCTTACGTGTGAACGAAAAAGGAATTAAGGTATGAAAGGTAGGAAAACTTACTAGGACTGTTATTAGGCTTTTGGCGGAATTGGCTGCCGACATACTCGGTACAGTCAGCAAAAAACCGGTGAACATTTTTTCGGGTCTATTCTTTGAATGGGTAGACCAATCTTTTGGCTCACTATTCCTGGCTGCATGACTGTTAGAGCTCACAGTTCGAGAAAACTTTGATGTTATGACGTACAACGGCACCAACTTGCTACAAATATCCGGGATATAAAATAATTGAAGCGATGCGTGTTTCTATGGAGGCGTTTTACTAGCAACTAAGAGTCACCTAGTATAAATCCCCAATAGAAACGCGCGATAATTTAGTTGAGGAAACACTTAATATACCCGGTCCACTGACATGCTTTATATATCATGCTGTCAGTCTTATTTTACATAGCAATAGAATCTGTCGCAAAAATCAAAGCATGTTCCACTTACATCCCTCGCATCGCATGCATGCCCTGACAGTGCATAATGCATATTATTAGAACCGCGATCCGTAAATATATCTATAATAAAATTATGGTAGGTAGATTTTTAATATTTGATTTTTCCCATCTTCAATCACTTGTCAGCTAAACTTACAATCCTTCGCTAGGCAAGATAGGGATTCATTTATTTACTCAAATTATTTTCAAATTTTTTTCTTTGTTCCGTTAGCGTTTCCCGTTCGACCTTCGATTTTTGATAATTCCATACAAAAACTTGTCAGTTCGACATCATAGCATGAAGCCATTATCCCTCCATCACGATAAAAAGCATCGAAATGTCAGAGGATGAATTACGACGTGACTAAACATCGACAGTCTCACCGCCTACGATAAGCGAGATGGGAGCGACGAGTGAGTTTAATTGAGAAAGTGTATACAAGACGTATTCGCTTATAGTGTGAATAGTCGGCAGTCAAAGCCAATTATGTAAATATTTGTATACTAGTTCAACGATGCTAAGAGTTGTTATTCCCTTCATTTGTCTTAATTTTCCAAAATAAAAAGGACCTGCTTACAGTTCACATACTCGCTACTATTCTCTCTCTCTCTCTATCTCTCTCTCTTTCGCTCTCTTTCTCTCTCTCTCTCTGTTTCGCTCTCTCTCTCTCTCTCTTTCGCTCTCTTTCGCCCTCTCTTTCGCGCTCTCGCTCTCTCTCTCTCTTTCGCTCTCTTTCTCTCTCTCTCTCTCTTTCGCTCTCTTTCTCTCTCTCTCTCTCTATCTCTCTTTCGCTCTCTTTATCTCTCTCTCTCTCTCTCTCGCTCTAAGTGTTTATCTTTTTTATCATCATGATTATTATCAGCCCGTGAACACCCACTGCTGAAAATAGGGAACCTTCGCATACGCCTACGCTATATTTACATTATTCTAAAAACAACCCGATTGAATTTCATCTTATAAGAAATTTCAGAAGAATATCACCACCATTAAAATTTAATCAATGGATACGTAAACTAGACATTAAGTGGGTTATTATGTCCTATATAAGTAGTAGAAGTACATCTATGTCTGGTAAATATTTATAGTTTTCGCTGATAGTGGTTTTTGCGTGTCTATGTTAATATTAGAAACGACCGCATACAGGAATAGAATGTGAAAATGTTCGAAGTATCCTACGTCAAAAAGCCTTATAATCGTACGATTCTCATATGCAGATACGACGTTTCAGGTATTAGTGGTAGGATATCTAAAATCAGTGTTTCCACTTCGCTGCCTCTGCTCCCAATGGGTTTGGCGCGGGAAAGCCTATTTGTGTAATGCACTTGGTGATGTTCTGATGTTATGCATGATTCCTTGAGTAATGAAACCTACCACATTACAAAAAGGGTTTACTAATGTTTGGCAAATAATTTTTCCCAAAGTATCACATCGCAAACTATTTTTCCCAAATTTTCATTTGGCAAAAATTCAAGTGTCAAAACTACTTATCCCAATTTTTTCAGTTAGCAAGCCTTTTTGTTGGCAAGCGATTGTTTAGCAAAGAATTACTTAGTCGTTTTTATTTTCCCAAAATATTTTTTGGCAAATGCATCGTTTGGCGTAACATGCTAATCCCAAAATATTGTATGGCTACCACCGAGGCACGATTACAAAAAGCTAACCTTACATCCGAAGTAAAAATACCCAAACTATCCATTGTACTTTTGCCCTTTCTAAACCCAAATTGGGATTTACCCAGCAGGTCCTGGCTCTCAAGATACCATTCCAGCCTGTTTTTAATTAAATGTTCTAAAATCTTAGTTAAAACAGAAGATAGAGCAATCGGACGATAAGAAACAGGGTCATTAGGATCTTTTTCTGATTTTAGGATGGGTAAGATCGATTGATACCGCATATACAATATTACATCGCAACCAATTTTTCGCATAAAGTCATCGCCGAACACGGGGTTTTATATTATGTTGATAAACAATTAAAAGTCGGGTTCTAAGCAGTAATTTAGATGAAACTGATGAGGGAACGCAATGCCGAGGGAATAACAAAAGAGTCGGTTCTGGCACTCGCCGGCCGCTACCGCGGCACGCTCGCTTCGCTCGCTCGGCTCGTGCGCTGTATGGTCGCAGTTTCACCTAACACTCCTCCTCGCTGCGCTCGTCGTCGTACCTAACGGTGGCTCTAGGATAGTTTTTTTAATGAAAATGAAAATAAAAATATAGTTTTTTTAACGTGGCTATGTGTGCCTTCTTAGTACCTACCAATAAAAAATATGAATAGTGATCATTATGATGGATTTTATTTTCTCACTTCATTCATTATGATACCAATTATTCATGAAATACGTTTTTTATTCCAGGCAAGTTCAAGCCAAGGGTTGTGCAAAAAAGTACGAAATTCCTGTATATACTTACGAACTTTAAAATAATATTATCATTTGCCAGGCTTTTGCTAAGTAGAGCTTGCGAAGTATCAAATTTGGCAATTTTTTTTTGGATTTTAACTTATGACAAAATAAAACATTTGCCTAATAAGAATTTGCTTAATAATATCTTGACGAAGTGAAACTTTGCAAAATAATAATTTGACCAAATGAATAAATTGAGAAATGTAACTTTGCTAAAGGTTTGTTTGGGAAATGAGACTATTGCGATAAGTTATTTGGGAAGTCATATTTGGGAAACATAATTTGCCAAATGGCAGTACACCTACAAAAAGCATTCTACTAACTACTATACAGCGTGTGACACGAGCCACTGAAAACCTTCAACGGGGTGATTTGGTAGGTTATACTGAATCAATTTTACTATGAGGCCAATCACGAAATCTAAAAAAAATTGTCTTTTTCTTTGACCGATCGATAACGACATTTTGTATGAAAGAGCCAAAACATTTTTTGAGATATCTATGTTAGCTCCATAGTAAAAGTTGTTCAGTATAACCTACCAAATCACCCCGTTCAAGGTTTTCAGTGGATCGTGTAACACCCTGTAGAGATACATACAACGTATCGTCATATAAGATTTTATACTGATATGGCTAATATTTAGAATATAAGTAGGTATGATTTAAATCAGGGTATATATATACAAGTATATTTACCATGTACATTTAAAAGAGCTCTCCATAATTCGGCGATGTTGCTAATGAGAGACAATTTAGTGTCAAAATTATTTTCGTTGTCTTGTTTCATACCACTTTGTCACTCTTTTAGTTGTTATCTCGACTCAGTATTAAAAAAAAATCCAATGCACTTGTATTTATTTTTCACGCTAGATTTTAAGCCATACATCAGAAATTGAAAAAAAACATAATCTCATACAAAAATTACCACTGCATCACGTGTTTTAAAAAGAATTTAGACCCAATATTAGGTATATTTCCTCTATTCCTCTCGCAAATTCCTACATCAGTGTGGCAGTGAGGTACCTACCACGTCGATCCTGGTTCGCAGAAGGCCTTCAGTATTATAATTACAAGTTACGAATGGAATGGTTACCACTTACCAGCGACATCACTCAATTTGTGACAAGCTCTCCCCTTTGACAACTTTGTCACCAGTATATCTAAAAACAAAGACAACATCGGCCATTGTAAACAATGAGACTAAATGGGTCCTGACGGACGACTATCGGATTTCCGCCAATAGCGAAGCTGATTCACCATTATTAAGTATAGTAGGTATTATTAGGATCTGAATCTATCATTATAAAAAAAATAACCTTGGGAAATGTAGTTTGATAGATCTTAATAATTATAGTACCCTAGGTCACTCTAGAACCATGTTATTTAAAATGAAAAGTAATATGATAATTCTCACAATTTTGCTTAATAACGACTAGAGACATGGTTCCCGAGCGCTACCAATTGGTTCGCTGTACTGTACCTATATATATTATGTAGTTCGGGAAATGTTATTTGACCGACTCTTATCTTACTTACGACCTTTTGTTTTGCATCATTAACAATAGAAAAGTTCTAGACTGCTGATTGTCTAAATAGTAAGTATTAACGCAAAACAAAAGGTCGTAAGTAAGATAACAGTCGGTCAAATAATATTTCCCGAACTATACCAGTACCTATTCAGGTGAAGAAAATTGGTATTTTTTTAGCTATCCGAATGTATGTACCTAATGAAGTATCTACTTCTTTGGGTATATAAATTCAGATGTGCAGAAGCACTATTTAGAAGTGCTCTAGATATAAAGCCCGAAGAACTTATTTATGGCCAGCAAGTGAGGAGGGTTCTTGAATGGCGCACTTTATTTTTAACCCTTTATTTGGCTGTGTATTTTATATAGAAATATAAGATACATATTTTTTGACCCACTTTTTGTGTTTTTTGAAAGACAAAATGTTTTTTTTTTTCTATTTACTAATTCTGCCAAGAAAAGGGTTAAAAGCATTCAGCTCTGTGTTAAATATTAGGGATTCGAATTGATTTATTTTATTGTAGTTGTAACACTGTATATCTGTTATTCTATTATTATTATGGCGTGAAATAAAGAGTATTGTATTGTATTTTCTTCATTATATGTAATTTGGTAATAAGTTACTAGGTATTTCAATTTATTCAAGATATTATAACGAAGCACTTAACAATCTAAGAAAACAATAATCAACATGGCCAACTGGTTTGTGAGTAAACAGTCATTCAAGATCTTTAAAAAACCTCCACAACTATTCGTGTCAGTCAAATATTGACTTTACTCTCAGAATTTCAATTTCTGTACTTGTTCTGGCACTTTTACTTTGGATAGACAAAGACGAGTGATCGAGAGACATATCTTTTAAATTTAGTTTTGATTTATTTGCATTAAGCTGACTCGCTATGCATCTCACTTTTTCACAGTGTGCGAGATATCAGGGCATTTCATAGGGAATGCGACAACCGGTAAAATATAATTGCTTGTAACTTAAAAACCAAGTACCTAGTTGAGAAATGAGAAAATAATTATGTGAATTTAATATACGACTTCGGAGATATCGATTAACATACATACCAAAAAAAATGTCGGATTGAGAACCTCCTCCACAATGTCACAAACCCTGACACCGATCAAGGGGGGTTACCATGACGTACTAATGCGATTCAGTTTAGGTTCAGAGAAAGGGACAGGATACGACTCGTATAGCCTTGTCCCTTTCTCTCGACCTAAACTGAATCTCATTAGTACGTCATGGTCAGTCGTAGTAAGTCAGTTTTTGACAGTTATTTTATGGAATTGACACATCGCGATTCAGATAAGGTCCTAAACTGAACCGCATTAGTAGATCGTGGTAGCTCCCCAGGTAAAAATACTTTGCTCTGTGGTACGATTATAAATCTTCGACTTACTATAGTATACAGGGTGAACGATATGAAGTGTTACCAATTTCAAAGGACTGGAATTTTTTAGTTGCAACTATTTATTACTATAAGCACAAAGTACCAAATAATCTCTGCTATAAGTAATAAAAAACAAGAGAAAAAAAATTACAATTTGTAATTAAATTTACTTTTAGTCAACATGACTACCTTTTGCCTTGACTTTGGTCTTCAAATGGTAAAAAAATATTTGCTCGCGGCACGTTTGTGATCCAGTGGTAGTGGTATGTGCCAATTGTGCCAGTGAAATACGATCGCTTTCTTCATTGCATTTATACTTGCTTAAGA
>JALPQI010003503.1:0-78208 GCA_025490895.1 Thaumatotibia leucotreta | reverse complement strand
CACTATTTTTTGTGTGTGTGTGCATTAGATGCTAAATGTAAGTGCCAGACAAATGCGTTGAATACGTCACTAAGTGCCTGTGTGGCACTTTCGTCTTAGTAGTAAGTGACTATGTCTATCCCTCTTAGTGGCACACTATGTGCGGCCCCTCGCATTTTATCTACAGTCCATTCATCCTTAGTTGTCTTATCGAGTAAACAACTTTCTAACCAAAAAGTACCCGTTTTCTGTTGTAAACTGCTGTTTTCTTGATAAAAATTTAAGCAATTTACTAATCACTACGTTCGGATTGCACAAATACGGACTCAGGTATTTTTGTATAGGCAAATATGGCAGTTTACAACAGAAAACGTGTACTTTTAGGTTAGAAAGTTGTTTACTAGATAAGACAACTAAGGATGAATGGACTCTAGTCAGGTTGGTACGAGGGGCCGCACATAGTGTGTCACTAAGAGGGATAGACATAAAGTGAGCGGTGATACCATGCGCGAAAAATTACCCCATCATTTACCCTTCATTCATTCATTCATTTATGATGGGGTAATTAAATGTAATATTAAATTTGTTTATTCAAGTGGAGTTTTTAGTTTCTTAGTATACCTTATTAACGAATGTTGTACTTAGTGTAACGTATACCAACCGTCAGTAGAATCCAGAAAAATAATGTAAGCAAATAAGACTGACTTTCCATAGCATCTGACGTCTTTGACACATCGTGAAATAGGTTTCGCAGATATAATTTTATGTTAACACTATAAATATCAATAATTTTGATTAAAAATGTACGTGAACTCTAGGTTTACGATTTCAAGTTCGTAATAAAACTAAGATTGTTTTAAAAGTGCTTTATTATTGAATAATGCAAGTTTTTAGGTTTGTTTACATTTTTTTGGATTCTACTGACGAATGGTGTAAACGGTTTGCGGACAGCTCCTATTGACTAGCAAAGATACATTATTTAGTTTAAAAAAATACATTTTTTTGACTTTTACGTATACTCTATTTTCTACCATCCCCGACTCTCAATTTCAACTCGTCCATAATGATATATTTAGTAACTTATCGACATTAAATTTAAAATAATATGTATATCATCATCGATTTCATTGGAACAATGAGAAATTACATGTAGTCCCACAAACAATAAAGTAAATAAACCCTCGATTACCCAAACTAGTTTGGGAAGACTTATTTGGATAATCTAAATAGGATAAGGTATAATAAAACGACAACGTATATACAAATAACATTTAATTTACTCATAAATAATTAGAAGTCTATAACAAAGAGAAAACTTGCGAGTGCACTTGGGCCAAACCACCATTTTATACATTATCATAATATTACGAACGAGACAAACTATCATACTGAAATTACCCCTAAGTTTTGGGTAATTATACCCTCCTTGCCCTGGCATCCCTCGAACAATAACAAAGCCACTGAATTATTTTCCTTTTCTGAATTAATGATAGCACAAATGGTTTCTAATGACTAGCATTTCTATCAGTTTACATTTTAAAACTCCAACTTCCAACTTCGAGAAAGAGGTCAATCGTCGAATCCGACTCGGTAGGGCAGCGTTCGGGAAGCTACGACACATATTTTCGTCCAATATTCCGCAGTGTTTGAAGACGAAAGTCTTTAATCAGTGTGTGTTGCCAGTGATGATATACGGTACTGAAACGTGGCCGCTTACAATGGGCCTCATAAGAAGGCTCAAAGTCACCCAAAGGGCAATGGAGAGGGCTATGCTAGGATTCTCTCTGCGTGATCGGATTAAAAATGAGACCATCCGCAGCAGAACCAAAGTAACCGAAATAGCTCTCCGAATCGCTAAACTGAAGTGGCAGTGGGCGGGGCACATTGCGCGTAGAACCGATGGCCGTTGGGGGGGGGGCAGAGATGGGCATTATTCGAATAAATTTTTATCGGAATAATTATTCGAATAAACAATAATTCACGATTTCTTTATTCGCGAATAATTTAGTCACGAATGATTTATTCGCGAATGAATCATTCGCGAATAAATCAGCCACGAATGAATTATTCTGCTGGTTTTTAAATGACGAATGATTTATTCGTTATTTTCATTCGAATAAATCTACGAAAAACATATTTTTTCTGTTGCATTATATTAAATTAAACAACATCAAGCATAATATTTAACATAAATCGTGAATAGGTACTGTAATTTGTTCTAAGTTCTAGCACGCTAAAGAATGTTAAGGGTGGCGACGGGTGGTGGTGGGTGGCGACGAGTGGTGGTGAATGGCGATGGGTGGTGATGGGTGGCGACGGGTTGCGGTGGGGGGAGGCGGGTGGCGACCGGGGGTGTTTGTGGGTGGAGGCGTTGGGTGGCAGGCGGAGGCGGGTGGTGGTGGGCGGCGACGGGTTGCGGTGGGGGGAATCGGGTGGCGACCGGGGGTGGCGGCGGGTGGAGGCGTCGGCGTCGGCCCCCGGCCTTAGCCCGCCGCCACCCGTCGCCACCCACCACCACTCGTCGCCACCCATCACCACCCGCCGTCGGTCGCCACTCGCCTCCCCCCACCACCACTCGTCGCCACCCATCACCACCCGCCGTCGGTCGCCACTCGCCTCCCCCCCACCGCAACCCGTCGCCGCCCGCCACCCCCGGTCGCCACTCGCCTCCCCCCACCGCAACCCGTCGCCGCCCGCCACCCCCGGTCGCCACTCGCCTCCCCCCACCGCAACCCGTCGCCGCCCGCCACCCCCGGTCGCCACTCGCCTCCCCCCACCGCAACCCGTCGCCGCCCGCCACCCCCGGTCGCCACTCGCCTCCCCCCACCGCAACCCGTCGCCGCCCGCCACCCCCGGTCGCCACTCGCCTCCCCCCACCGCAACCCGTCGCCGCCCGCCACCACCGGTCGCCACTCGCCTCCCCCCACCGCAACCCGTCGCCGCCCGCCACCCCCGGTCGCCACTCGCCTCCCCCCACCGCAACCCGTCGCCGCCCGCCACCCCCGGTCGCCACTCGCCTCCCCCCACCGCAACCCGTCGCCGCCCGCCACCCCCGGTCGCCACTCGCCTCCCCCCACCGCAACCCGTCGCCGCCCGCCACCCCCGGTCGCCACTCGCCTCCCCCCACCGCAACCCGTCGCCGCCCGCCACCCCCGGTCGCCACTCGCCTCCCCCCACCGCAACCCGTCGCCACCCACCACCACCCGTCGCCGCCCGCCACCCCCGGTCGCCACTCGCCTCCCCCCACCGCAACCCACCACCACCCGTCGCCAAAGAAGTGCAGAAAGTGACTTTGTTTTAGTAATTATTCGTGAAAATTCATTCGACGAATAAATTATTCGCGATTAAATTATTCTACGAATAATCTATTCGAATAAAAATAATCATTCGACAATTTCATTCGTCATTCGCGATGATTTTTTTTATTCTTATTCGTTATTCGTCATTCGAATAAATTTTGCCCATCTCTGGGGGGGGGGAAAGCGACTACAATAAGCAGAAGTATATGACAGGTCAATTGGAAAATGCACAGTTGATGAGGTAAAATAAACTTCATCTTGTATACTCGAAATTTTTACATGTCTTCAAATAAACGTCTCGGAGTAAGTATGTACTATGCCAGGCGGTTTTGAACAGCATAAGACCTTGCCAGGCGAGGGGACAGTTAAGTAAATTGGGTTTCTTAACTTGATTCTGTAAGTTTGAAAATTTAATAGATAAAGTTTATTTATTGTACATCTTAAAAATATATTGACAGGCGATTACAATAAGCAGAAGTATATGACAGGTCAATTGGAAAATGCACAGTTGATGAGGTAAAATAAACTTCATCTTGTATACCTACTCGAAATTTTTACATGTCTTCAAATAAACGTCTCGGAGTATAAGTATGTACAATGCCAGGCGGTTTTGAACAGTATAAGACCTTGCCAGGCGAGGGGATGTAAATTGGGTTTCTTAACTTGTTTCTGTAAGTTTGAAAATTTAATAGGATAAAGTTAATTTATTGTACATCTTAAAAATAAATTGACAGGCGATTACAATAAGCAGAAGTATATGACAGGTCAATTGGAAAATGCACAGTTGATGAGGTAAAATAAACTTCACCCTGTATACTCGAAATTTTTACATGTCTTCAAATAAACGTCTCGGAGTAAGTATGTACAATGCCAGGCGGTTTTGAACAGCATAAGACCTTGCCAGGCGAGGGGACAGTTAAGTAAATTGGGTTTCTTAACTTGATTCTGTAAGTTTGAAAATTTAATAGATAAAGTTTATTTATTGTACATCTTAAAAAAAAATACAGGCGAGTAATAGTACGGTCAAATCGTACATAATTTTACCCTAAACTCGCAAATCAAGTAGTATCGCTGCATTTTTGGTATATTGTTAAGACACCATAGGACAGTATAAAACCATATTTTGCAAGCAAAAAAAAGTTGTGCTAGCTGGGTAGTACGTGAAAAACTGCGAAATTTTCGGCCATTTTTTAGTTTCTGATTTTTATTTAATAAACCTTACGTTTTTTGATATCATATGTAAATAAACGTTTAAAGACTAATAAATTTCCAACAAGTTGAGCTAACATACATTACCATAGGTCTTATAGTTTCAGAGATTCGAGACTTTAAAAAGTAGGGGAGAGTGGGTAACAGTGGATCACGGGTCACAGCGGATTATTCGCGATATCTCTTAGGTGTGATGCCTTACGCATACAAGCAAACCTGTGGCTACTGCCCGTCCATACCCCCCTCTGACGCGCCAGTCGACGCCGCGCTCTCCGAACAGGATCACGTGCTATGACACGCAGGCCAGTAGGTAAGTGCGAAAGTATTTTTTTACGTGATTTAGAAATTTGTCGTATTCTCTATTCATTGATACATATAAATAGTGGTTTTATGTTTTGAGCTTGTTACTTACTAAATCCGTTGTGGGCAATGTAGTTTAGGCCTGGGTTTAAGTAGTTATTTATTATTATTTTTTTTCCGTCGTAACGGCCTATGGGTCACAGTGAATAATATCCATTTGGGTCACAGTGGACTGTGATCCAGTGTGACCCAAACGGAAATCACCATGAAAATGTGAAACTAAAATTGTTTTATACTTCTTTGTAGGTAAAAATGCCTCGCAATCGAGTGAGAAAAACCGGTATTGGACTACACACTGCAGAACAGATGAGTAATGCCTTAAAACTTATATTTAATGGCCAAACCATAAGAGCTGTAGCTAAATCGACTGGGATGCCATACTCCACGCTGTACCGATATCATGTCAAGGTTACAAAGAACCCTGATCCTGCAAAACCGGTGAGGTTAACACCTAATTATGCAGTTCATAAGATATTTACTGATGAGCAAGAAAAGGAGATAGTTGATTATATAGTCAAGTGCAGTCAAATGTTTTATGGACTTACTATCACGGACGTTCGCAAGCTTATTTATGAAGTGGCGGTGTGGAATAAAAAAAAAGTACCAGAAAAATGGCATGAAACTAAACTAGCGGGCATTGAATATCTCTATAATCTCAGAAAGAGACACAACAGATTATCATTGCGAACTCCCGAAGGATGCAGCTTGAGCCGGGCGACATCTTTCAACCGCCACAATGTTGGTTTGTTTTTTGATAATTTGGAAAATGTCATGTCTAGGGAAGCTGTCTTTAGCAATGGAACTAGAGTTTATAACCTGGCAAAGCAAAATGTTGATTGAATGATGATGAATGATTGAATGAACTTTAGGTTTTATATGACTTTTGATAAGTGATTATAAGACTGTTGGATTATGTGATAAAAGGCCGTCTCAGAGGCTGTCTTTTGATAAATGAATATAAGACTGTTGATTATGCGATAAAAGGCTTTCTTCTCTTTCGAATAAACAAGTAATTATGCAAAAATGTTGTATTTTATTTAACTTTTTTCAAATTGATCTAGTGTACCCCAGACGATTCACAGTCACCCATGGGAAGATTCAAAGTGACCCATCCACGGGTCACAGTGGATCATTTCCCATTTTTAAAAAAAGTTGTTGTATCTCGTAAGTATATGTATTTTTTGCCATGAATTGCACTTCATTTTGTAGATTATGAACGTGTCTTGTGGTTAACTAGCAAAGGTTAATTATTTAGGCGTGAACTTAGGATTTGTGGAGCTTCAAAAAAAAAGTGATCCACTGTTGCCCACTCTCCCCTACCCCTTTTTGTAAACTAGATAAAATTTTGTGTTTTGCTAACGTTTTCGACTTAATATCGCCTCACCTAATTATGCTACGAAAAACATGCAATAATGACCTCATAGCGCACTTAATATTCTTTAATTTAAGGGTAAAATTAGGTCAGTGAACTTTGAAGTTGAAAGTATAAACCCGAAATTCCAAAGGCAGGAGGCCCGGCTATCTAAGTTTTTCATACAAATCGCAAGTCGAGTTGCAAAGCTGCAATTTTGGTATATTATAAAGGCCTTATAGATATATACGAAAATGCATATTAAAAGAAAAACAAAAAAATAATTTGGGCATAAGACGTAAAAAACGGAAGAAAATTCGCACTTTTTTTAGTTTTTCACGTTTAACTAAAAATCTATTATCTTTTTGATACTAATTGCTATAAAACTAAGAAAGAACATTAAATTTGAAAGGATTCGAGCTACGTTGCTTCACCGTAAGTTATATATATTTTGAGATAAGACATTTCACAAAGTGCTCTTTTATCAAAACATAAACAAATTTTAGGTTACGTTAAAGCTATTCACTAAATATTGGCAAAACGTTCGCGCTAAGGGAAAAAAAGTAATTGTAGATAATAACTATATTAAATTTGAAACAAATTGAGCCAATAACAATAATTACTGTAAGTCTTATAGTTGGGGGTATGCGAGGCTTCAAAACATGCATTTATTTTCTTAACTTAATGAAGGGCACATTTTGAAATGTCGTATCTCTAAATCTATATAATTTAGGGTAATGCAAGGTAGCTCAAATCCTTTCGAATTTAATATTCTTTCTAAATTTTGTAGCAATTAGTATCAAAAAGATAATAGTTTTTTAATTAAACGTCAAAAAGTAAAAGAAGTCCAATATTTTTTCAGTTTTTTTCGTCCTATGCCGAAGTTCCTTTTTTGTTTTTCTTGTAATATGCATTTTTGTACGTCCTTATAGGGCCTATATAATATACTAAAATTGTAGCTTTGCAACACGACTTGCGATTTGTATGAAATACTTAGATAGCGGGCCTACTGCCTTTTGAATTAGGCGTTTTTATTTTCAATTACAAAGTTTACTGACCTGATTTTACCCTTAAATGAAAGAATATTAATTGCGCTATAAGATAATTATTTCATGTTTTTCGTAGCATAATTAGGTAAGGCGATATTGAACCAAAAACGTTACCAAAACTCATCATTTTATCTAGTTTACAAAACAGGGTACTATTTGTAGTCTCGAATCTCTGAAGCTATAAGACCTACGGTAATGCATGTTATCTCATCTTGTTACAAATTCATTCATCTTTAAACGTTACCTGATACCATATTGTCAAAAAACGTAAGGCTTTTTTTATAAAAATCAGAAACTAAAAATAGACAGTAAATTTCAGTTTTTTACGTATAACGCAGCTAGCACAACTTTTTTTTGCTTGCAAAATGTGATTTTATACTGCCCTATGGTGTCTAAATAACATACCAAAAATGCAGCTTTACTACATGTTTTGCGAGTTTAATGTACGATTTGACCGTACTATAATCGCTAGTGAGTCGCTAGTAGTAGTAGAGTAGTTGCTAAGGGCGTGCGATTGAGAGGTGCAACTGTCCCCTCGCCTGGCAAGGTCTTATGCTGTTCAAAACCGCCTGGCATTGCACATACTTACTCCGAGACGTTTATTTGAAGACATGTAAAAATTTCGAGTATACAGGATGAAGTTTTTAATAGTACTTTTGAGTGCTAGATAATGTTTTGAAACCGAAGCCGTACTTTTTCAAATCACCCCCTGGAGCCTATTTCTCGTAACTATTAGTTTACAAGTATATTCATTATTAGTTACTAGTGAAAATTTTACAAGTCCTAATATTTCCTGTTTCTCGATAATAATTATTAGACTGGTAACTAATATTGGTAAACTAATAAAAAATATTAGTCCAGCTTGGCTGATTGGGGTTTTACCCATGCCTTATTACGTATTAAAAAAAAACATTGGCGGTTTTATTAATAATGGATATGAAGTTGATGGTTTTGAGGATTATATTGGAAGCCAGAGATATTTTATTTGGAAGCTTTTCAGACACGTTAACCTAAATAGATAAACGTAAAAATGGGAGGAATTAACAGTTTTAATTATTTATCATCGTAATCCGTCCACATTTTATAATTTTCTTTAGTTAACGGTGATATAACACGCTAATAGTTTGGACTAATATTTTTTACCAAGCTTCGCCGACTAATAGCTTTATGAGTGTATTTTACAAGTGTAGTTATTTTTCTTTGTATTCGAGAAACCAAAACCAAAGTAGGACTAATAATATTAGCTAATATTTATTAGTTGGTAACTAATAACTAATATTTTATTAGAGCGGCTTCGAGAAACGCAAATTTGTAAACTTGTAAAAAATATTAGCCCATGGACTAATATTACTAGTCTAATAAGGTACGAGAAATAGGCCCCTGGGGCCTATTTCTCGTACCTTATTATAATTTTCTTTAGTTAACTGTGATAAGTAACACGCTAATAGTTTGGACTAATATTGTTTACCAAGCTTCGGCGACTAATAGCTTTATGAGTGTATTTTACAAGTGTAGTTATTTTTCTTTGTATTCGAGAAACCAAAACCAAAGTAGGACTAATAATATTAGCTAATATTTATTAGTTGGTAACTAATAACTAATATTTTATTAGAGCGGCTTCGAGAAACGCAAATTTGTAAACTTGTAAAAAATATTAGCCCATGGACTAATATTACTAGTCTAATAAGGTACGAGAAATAGGCCCCTGGGGCCTATTTCTCGTACCTTATTATAATTTTCTTTAGTTAACTGTGATAAGTAACACGCTAATAGTTTGGACTAATATTTTTTACCAAGCTTCGGCGACTAATAGCTTTATGAGTGTATTTTACAAGTGTAGTTATTTTTCTTTGAATTCGAGAAACCAAAACCAAATTAAGTCTAATAATATTAGCTAATATTTATTAGTTGGTAACTAATAACTAATATTTTATTAGAGTGGCTTCGAGAAACGCAAATTTGTAAACTTGTAAAAAATATTAGCCCATGGACTAATATTACTAGTCTAATAAGGTACGAGAAATAGGCCCCTGGGTCGCGTTTTATAAAGTTACAATTTACAATTTCGCTGTTTGCCTCTCTAACGCAGCGTTTTATAAAGTTACAATTTACAATTTCGCTGTTTGCCTCTCTAACGCACGCACATATTGGCTAGAAAGAGAGGCAAACAGCGAAATTGTAAATTGTAACTTTATAAAACCCGACCCTGGTGGTTCAAATGACCCATATTTTTTTCAGCATGGGCCGCTAGTCTATGTGTTTATAAGCAAAATGACGGAAATGTGTTTCAATTGCGCGCGTTTAGCGGTTTTTAAGTAAGTAAGAAATTATTTTTTATTGGAATTTTGTAATTCATACCATAATGATTTTACAAAAACTAAATTTAATATACTTTTCAACTTAAAAGTAAATAACATTTGCATGTTTTATCATGCACGATTTTGCAAAAAAATTATAGTGTATGATGATCGAAATTTTGATTAGTAGTACAAATTCCCCCGAAAATTTATGTCCACAGATTTTTTTTTTCTCGTGCTTGCGACGCCATTAGGTATGCACATGTCATTTTGTTTTTGGAACGAAAAGAAAAAGTCATGCATTTAAGAGTTAAAAATACCTAATCGCCAAAACTCGTCAGAGTTTTACGACGGTAAAACCCTACATAATTATGGTCAGGCATTTTGGGGAAACCTTCGCTCGAAGGATCAGTGATAAACGGCTCCGCGAGAGAGATGCCCGTTGAGGTAAAATATTAATTGTTTGAGGTAATTAATAAGTGTCATCATTAGTCATGCACGAGGAAAATAATAAGGAAATAGAAGTGTTGTAGTGTCTGTGCTGTGCGATCCAAAATGAAGGAAAAGGGTTAGTACTTGGTACTAGCACTTAGTATAGTGTTTTTGAAATCAGTTATACATACAGTGTGGGTAAAAATAAGTGCATTTCCGTTACCTGTGAAAGTTTGAAACTCAGAATAGGAAGGTTTTTCATATTCAGAAGGGTCAATCAAATTTCAATCTTGTAAGTGTTGTAGAATATGAACATGTGTAGTTATACAATCTTCGCGGTAAAACGAAGAAAATATTATGAATATTTCTTTCAATAGTTCATCTACATTATTTCATATAATTATCTCTATCGAAATATAGTTTTCTCGATATATTTAAATTTAAATTTTATCACCATATAAAAAAAGGACTTCAACTGATATCTTCAATATTCCTTCATCAGACATCACAGGATAATCTTGGGGTTAAACAGGTTCGATTAAAAAAACACGCCTTTCGGAGATATTACAGAATAACATACAATTTCATTTTATTTCATTTCATACAATACAATACAAAAAAGGCGACTTGAAAACATCCTCCTTTTTTAAGTCGGTTAAAAATCGGTAGTATATAGTAACAATAATATTACAATGAATGTAGGATTGTAGGTAACTATTAACAAAGGTGATAATAAATTAGATACTTGAGATTGAATGCGGGTATGATTCATATACCTAATACTTATACAGATCCATCAATATTCAAATGAACTAATAGGTACGAAACAAGTTTTTGTCATTACAATCTTGATCAAAGCTCTTATTATCGACTTTACCTACTTTCTTTACTCAGTTTATACAGGGTGTCCCAAGACTACGGGACGTGAAGGGAAAGCTTAGTACTCTAAAAATAGTTGATAGACTGTTTTGTTAAAATATAATTGATAATCGTGAAAATTTTAATCAATATAATAGGTATGTAGGTACTTAGTAAGAAATAAAACTATGAAAACGGATAAACTCGCGTATATTCATTGAATTTAATTTTATCCCGACGTTTCGAACACTTTACATGGTTCGTGGTCTGCGGGCGACCCGGGATGAAGTTAAATTCACTTGATATACGCGAGTTTATCCATTTTAATAGTTTTATTTCATGTGTAATCCTCGCGGTAACCGAAGAAAATATTGCTTAGTAAGACTTGCATTTTAACTTTTTTTTTTTTAGTTTATTATCAAATCTTAAAAATTAATACAAAAAAACTTAATCCTGCTTGACCCAAAAAACCACGCAGGGTTTGTGGGGGCCAAGAGCTACTCTGTAATATAATAAATTAATCAAAGGTAGTACAAATGCTAATAAACATGATTAACATAAATTTCAAATTCAGTAGTTTTGCTCATTAATGGAGTAAAGACAGGAAGTGAGATTTTAACTCTTTTTTAACATTTTTAATATTAATTTTTTCCCGTAATTCTAAATCTAATGCATTTAAGAGACGAGGAATTAGGTAAGCACTGGTACAACTATTTTTATGGTGACTGTTCTTCAGCGATGATATCCATTTTATTATTATTTTTGCCAAATTTGGTGATGGGCTCTTGTTCTCAACTATCAGATATCTTGTGTTCAGGCGTCGACAACCCGGCTCTGGTTGACAATGACGTCATCAGTCCAGCACCCATTCTGACTACTTCGACCTGGAATCCACGTCGGAGTTCTGAAAATGCCAATGACCATTATGTAGGTATGTTCAGATAGCTTTTTATGCCGATTCACTATTTAAAGACCCTACAAATAGTGAATCGGCATAAAAAATCGCGACTATTTGGAAATGGTCTCTGTCACTTTAACACAGAGCGCGGGATACTCCCGAGGGGAGTTCTCTGTGGGAGATCAATTTTCGCTACAAAGCGTAGCGCGTAGCACTCGTCCGCAATGAAAGTGTTAATGCCGCATTAATTGGTGTGATAGAAGAATTTTCAAAATTTACGATGTACGAATATAGCGGTACACAGCTTAGAGATACATACGTAACAAGTCCAAAACATTACAACAACATACACTCTCACATAAACTTCTCTGCTTTGCCTTAAGGTTGACTGGTAGAGAATGCCTTATTTTCTTTTGTGCAGTAAAGGTAAAATAAATAAAAAATCTTGGTACAATTTGGTACCTACTCGGTAGACGTAGCAACGCGTAGGTAGATTTTGATGCAAGTATTAGTCTAACCGCGAGCTGCTAAGCTATGAACTATCGGCTATAAAGACGAAAAAAAGATACGCACTCCCGTGTAAATAAAAGAGACACGGCGATACTCGCCCAGCTATCAGCTACTGCCAGGTGAGACCAGTGTCTTAGGTATACGAAAACATTATATGCTTTGCAATTTTTTTTGTGCAGGCGTTTTTTTTATGTTGAATAGTTTGAGGTGTCGCAACTTTTGAAATGAGAGATACAGAAACATATACCTATTGTAGACTAGGCACGTGTAAAATTTATGTGTTTATAGACTGTATAATACTTATGGTGGTGGCGAGACTGGCGAGAACACAAGACATACAGGTAGATTCCCTGCATGTGGTCGAATAATTATTTATGTAGACATGTCATACTGTAGATAAATACTGAGGCGTTTATTTTCATTAGGAGGTCCTGCCAAGACGCAGCATGACTTGGACAAGTATGAAAAAACTCATATTAGGCCAGTGATCTGAGTAAGATCACTAGTGTCCGCAATAAATATGTCAGGCACAACATAATAACGTACAAGTCTCAAGTTAAATAACGAGTTATATTTTTTGGTTTCTTTGGCCCTACCGCGAACTTCAAAATTTGTAAAGTTCGGGGATTTGTCTTTGTTACTCTAATGGTCCTATAGTAGGGGAGCCCAGGAGGGGATTTCGGGATTTACTCAAGCGCGACAGATTACTATACAGGCAGGTTCCACCAAGTATAAGCCCTGTATAATGTATATGTGGCCGTGCGTCAAGGATAAAGGATCAGATTAGTAAAAAAAAATTGATCATCTGAAATTCTCGAGCGCGTCAGATTAAGATAGGGTAAGATAGGTTTTTTTTACATTTTTGAAAATTTATAGCCGCTTCCTCCACCGATAGAAGTGTGTATACTATATGACATTTTTTTTATTATCTGAGCTTCGCAATCCAAAAGGTCTCTTTGACGCTCGAGTAAATCCCGATTTAGCATCCTGGGCTCCCCTACTACTACGAAAGACGGAGAAAAATCCTCGAAATTTGCAGATTTTGGAGTTCTGGAGGCCTGGATGCATTTATACTTTCGCGCTAGAATAGACTTTAATACCACCATCTTAATGTCTTCAGACATGGAACCGACGTACACCGTGGAGTCCGACGGGTTGCCGTTGCTGCCGATCTCACAGACGGCGTCAGACGACAACCTGTATGACGTGCCGATGCCGGGGCCGCCGCCACCGGCCAAGCTGATTACTCCCAAGAACGCTATACAGTGAGCATGATAAGCTGATCAACATTTCTTTATGCCTCGTAACCATAGGTACCTGTCACCAGCGGTCACTTGTGTTTGACCACAACTCGCGGTTTCCTCGTGGCTTTTAAGTATTACTGTGTTGATTAAAAAGAGGGCAACATACACGGTGGAATTCTAGCTGTCTAGCTGCTGCCGATAGTGCCGATTTCACAGACGGCGTCGGCGTCAGACGACAACCTGTATGACGTGCCGATGCCGTGGCCACCGCCACCGGCCAAGCTGATCACTCCCAAGAACGCTATACAGTGAGCATGATAAGCCGATCAACATTTCGCCGGTTTAAAGGCAGAACCAACTATTTCGGTATTGCTATTGGCATAAAATACGATTTGTCAAAACCAACTTCAAGGAAATAGTTGGTTCTGCTTTTAACCGGACGATTCCTTTATGCCTCGTGGGCATTGGAACCTGTCACCAGCGGTCACTTGTGTTTGACGACAACTCGCGGTTTCCTCGTGGCTTTTATTACTGTGTTGATTAAAAAGAGGGCAACATACACGGTGGAATTCTAGCTGTCTAGCTGCTGCCGATAGTGCCGACCTCACAGACAGCGTCAGACGACAACCTGTATGACGTGCCGACGCCGGGGCCGCCGCCACCGGCCAAGCTGATTACCCCGAAGAACGCTATACAGTGAGCATGATTTTAACCGATCAGACCAATCTACCTTTTTTATATTTGAAATGGGATTACACATGGCCACAGACTAGCCGAGGGTAGAGACGTAGCCTACGATGGAATGATTTCGCCCAGAAGGTGCCTATTCACCCTTGACTTGAAGGTTAACGGGTTATAATATAATATATGATTGTGGTCATTTAGTTCCCGTCACCAGCAGTCCTATCATTTGTGTTTGACAGCAAGTCGCAGGTTTTTTGTTGCTTTTTTACTGTGCTGATTAAAAAAGGCCAACATACACAGTGGAGTATGATGCAGGGACCGGATACCGGTATTTTCTCCATACAAAATAACAGATATTGAGTAGTACATAAAGAGTATATAACATTTTAAAATATTGGGGTTTTTCGAGGTTTTTCTAAAATACCGGTTCCGTTCCCTAGGGGGCTACCATGATCTCTTAAATGCGGTTCAGTTTAGGTTCGGCAAGTAAGTTTTTGACGGTTATTCTATGGAACTGACACATTGCGATTCAGATTAGGTCCATAAATCGCATTAGTAGATTGTGATAGCCCCCTGGTCTGACGGGTTGCCGCTTAGTTGGAACGAGCCTTAAGTAACGCGTTGAGATGGTGTGCAACCAAATATTTAGTAAGTAAATAAAATACCGTATGCCACGTACCGGAAGGAGCAGCGTGGGTAGGCTGGTTAGGCCCTCCACAAGGTGGACTGATGACCTGGATGCAGGTGTCGCAGCACCGGTAACTATGGCAGGCCTATGTCCAGCAGTGTACTTCTCTTAATTTCTCCTACTATTTACTACTTACTCTCGTACTTTTCTTTCTTTAGTGGACGTCGTTCGGCTGATATGATGATGATGATGAAATAAAATAAGTAACTAGGTACTTAATGTGCTTTATTATGTTTTCAGTTATCAGCATCCAGAGGCACAATTATTGCTGGCAGTCAAGTGGAACCATGTCGAAGAAGTTGAAAGGTAAAGCATGCTCCCACATAAGTACGTATTACATGTACGCCCTAAAGGTTAAGGCTAATACTTAGATGTACCTCGTAGATATACCTATAATACTTAGGACCTTTAGTATTTGCTCCGAACTGAAACTATAGACAATACATAGTCTAAATAGTTTCAGAGAGAGTGATAGATCTGTACTTAGTTATACAAGCTGTAGGCTTTAAACCTACCAAAAAAAACTATGTTACGAACTAATCAAAAATTGATCAATATTGATTTTTAATCGTCATTATTATAAAAATGTACTAGATTAAATGACTAAAAAACTATCTACAGACACCGTCAGCGTGTTTACAATATTTTCTATGAAAAAATATAAGTTGCCTGTATTTTTGACCAAACCCGTATATTTGTAACCAAATAAAGCAATAAATGATGCTTATGATAATTCATTCACGAGATCATAAAAAGGTACAGTCGCCATCAGTTGTGTCTGTCAGACGACAATAAAAAAACTTGAAAAAAATAGTTAATGTGTTTTATGATATTGTCGTATATATTCAGGTTATTGGAGGCAGGCTTCGACCCCAACGCCCTGTACACCATGTCCTGGTACGAGGCCGAAGCCCAGATGCAGTACATCCCGAGTCTCCCCACGGGACACGAGGAAGACCGGTATCGGTTCAACATGCTACCGACCTGGGTAAGTAGGCCATTTTTTAGGTCAAGGGGTGCTATTACGAGAGTGTCAAACCTTAGGTATTGTTTTTGTTAAATAAATAATAATAAATAAATGTCTTGGGACATTTTACACAAATCGACCTAGTCCCACGGTAAGCTCAATTAAGGCACTTGTGATGTGGGTACCAGGCGACGATATATATAATAGATAGATACCTACATATTAAATACTTAAATACCTTGGTCATGACTGTCTAGTCATGACCAAGGAACAAATAAATATGTCGAATTATCGGGAGGCCGATCCGGCATGTCGGCAGGTGTATCGGACATATTGTTGTCGTGTGGGCGTGAAAATGCAGGAAATCACGAAATAAACGTAGTGTCGTGTAATCACAATAATGTTTTATTAGGTTAAATTAACAAAGTGCACAATTACTATAGGATTACAGAAATAACTTGTGATTAAGAGCCAATGGGTTTGTAAGCGACCAACACGTGCGGCTCTGTGTCAAGGAATGACGTCCCGTGCCGCCATGACACTTACAACTCCATTCGGGGGTAACCCGCTCTTAAAATCAACGTCAACAATGTCAATGACCACTTTTAAAACACATCTGTCAAAATAGGTCGCGCGCCGTTACGGCCGTCCTGCATCATCACACGTCCTCGTGTGCATTTTCTTGCTCATCTGCGAACAATAAAACAACCAATGTACACACAACTACAAGCTCGGTCATTCTGACCGCCACTCAACATACAGTTGAAATCTTAATGGTAATTGTGTCATGGCACCCAATCCCAAAACACAAACCCGAAATCTGCCACTAAGGCCAACCCGTGCCACCGAGGCGAACTTGTACCACAAGGTCCGGATTGTGCCACCAGACTTACATTTAGCCACCAAGCAGAATATGTGCCACTAAGACCAGTATGTGCCACCAAGGCCAGTATATGCCACCAAGGCGAGTATATGCCACCAAAGCCAGTATATGCCACCAAGGCGAGTATATGCCACCAAGGCCAGTATGTGCCACCAAGGCCAATATATGCCACCAAGGCCAGTATGTACCACCAAAGCGAGTATGTGCCACCAAGGCCAGTATATGCCACCAAGGCCACAATAACAAAAAAATAAAAACTTTAAAATACTGAAATCAATAATACCACCGAGGCTACCGTATTTCGATTTGTCACATAGGACCCATTATGTTACTAAAGCATACTTTTCACCACTGAGCATTAGAGACCCAATCACAACACCCAATTACACACAAAAACTTCAATCATTTGTTCTCACCAGCGCCGTTAGGGCCTCTTGACTCGTGATTTGTTTCTAACGCGGTACTCAACTCCAAAGGAACGTAACACTCGGGAATACGTCTTAGACGCTCGTGTGCGTATTTATACGTTCGATAAGAATTCAACGCCTTTAACAGATATCTGTCACCGTCAAGCATCTCAGACACTAAGAAAAGAACCTTTGAATTTAAGTTCTAGTTTCGTTTAGGCGTACGTATGCAACTCTATCAGCTGATTGGGGTCAAAAATAACTATTTTTGATTACAACATTGGCTTATTTGTGAGTACAGTTGACTACGACTTAAAGAATTTTCTCTAATTTTGGCTTCAATACTATTTTCCCTTTCCTCTGTACTCAGCCGATATGAACGTCTTTGCACTGTAAAATTTGGGTCAAATAATCTGATTTTTAATTGCCCTCAATTAAATCTACTGGTCGGGGTTCCTTCAACGAAATGATTGGCATTCCCTTCAAGTAAGGAAAGTAGCTGTCAACGGAAATCAAGTGGAATGTCGGTGTCAATGTTTTGAAAATCATTGATGCCTACATCACAAACTACTACTATTTTAGCTTTTCTTAAAACGAATTTATCCTGACTCATTTCTGTCAAACACCCTAACGATATCAAATCCCGCCGTACCATGATAGCATGAGGGATGCAATTATCAGGTACAACATGACGTATTAACTGCAACGTGAACCCCTGTATATTAACCTTGGCTAATATTTAAGTATTGCATATTAAACTAGATCGACTTATGCCTAGCAAGGCTACATAGGTATGCTGTCGTTTACCGAGAAAGTTTTTAACTGTACTTTCTCTATTGCAAACTGAATGACTAATTCCAATAATTATAATCCACAACTTTAATTGAACTAAAGTAGTCAAATTGAAACTATGAACAGCCCACATAATAAGAAATTACTATCACCACCATCATCATAACCGTCAGCATGATCATCATCATGACCACCATCATGACCACCATCATGATCATCATAACCTTCATCATCACCATCATCGGATTTTCCAATTTGATAAACTCAAAAGGATAAGCCCTCGATGACTACTACAACATTAGTTTCACTAATTAGCTCAGGGCTCAAATAGCCCAATAAAATGTGAACTTCTCACCGGATTAACAACCCGTCTGTTGTAATGGTGTGGACACACCACGCGTTGCACCACATGTTCACGGTAGGCAGTAGCGACACCAGTCTTCATCCTCTGCCACGCCGTCGGGACACGATGACAGCAACAGCCATGATGCCGGCAGGTTGCTCTGGTTAACCATGTTGAACTGAAAATATCAAATTGTACGGTATCAGTTTCATCACAGAAATAATTTGCACGCGGGCTCAGCCCGATGAGGTTGGGCTCTAACCAGACTAGAAAGTTAAGTTTAGGGTATTGGCATCTAGTACACTTTGTCATTAAAATAATAATGGAGTTCACTTTACTACAACCAAGTTAATCTCGCAAATAATAAAACGTATTGAGGATACAAAAACTTCACGGTACAAACAAATTTCAACCGTTAATTTTAAATTACTACTTCGAATTTTGCATTAAATAATTGGAACGAAACCTGTCCTTTTATTTCTGTTGCTCCAAAACTCGGGTCTTTGGCAGTTTTTCTTATTTTCTTGTACACCTTGCAATAAATTGTCATCGCCACAGCGACATCGCAATCACGGACGAAAACGCTGACCACTCTCACAGTGATCTTGTTGATCTTGAGGTTGAACATCTGTAACGGTAATTTCACACGCATAGAAAAGTTTTCACAACAGGCATGGATGAAAAATGTTTGTCACGATCAAGAATTTATTTTTGGCACACTACGAAACAAAACAAACGACTACCTGCCCGTATTTCAGAACTGCTAGTAATTCAAAACTAAGAAAGAAATAACTATGGGCCAGGATATAACTTGAAATTACTAGAATTACTGTAATTTTTTTGGTCAAGTGGGTAGGGCACCCGCCCACACGTATTTTTACAACAGAAATCACAAAAAAAGAACAAAGCTAGATAACTACTTTGTAACAATCACGTAACTTTACTGTAAAAATTGTGAACAATCATTACCTTACCAACTGTTGTCGATTTTAAACCTTACCGTTTACATGATTGTGTTACATTACCAGCACTCACTGTTCCGTGAGCTTGGTGTATTTTGTTTAGCATGAAAATCAACCGCCGTGTGACCAGGTTTGTTGCATATGTAGCAACGTCGTAATGAGTCAAAACGAGGTATTTTAGCCTCATTTTGTATTACAGGTCTATCCTGCGAGGAAACACCTCTTTTGCGATAGGTATAAGCCATAACTTCCTGTTGCAATTTCACTCTTGTGCCGATATCAGTGGTAAAAGCTAGTCTTTGTAGTCGCGTGTCAATTTTCGATGCATGTGCTAAAGTTACAGCTATCGCTATCTGCTCATTTGACAAAGAACTCCATCGATTCATGAGTGTGCTTAAAAATCTATTAGCATAGTCAGCCAAACATTCACCGTCATTTGGGCTTTCATTGAATAGCCTGAATAATGTAGCTGCTGGTATTTCGACGCAATCAAACCGGGCTAAAAACGAATCTTTTATTTGAGTCCATGTTATCCCAGCAAAACTATTCTGAGCCAACCAAGATGCTGCTGATCCCTTGAGCGCTCGGCTTAAAGCGATGATCAGGTTGCTGCTAGATATATCCTTGTCTTGTATGCACAAATCAACAGTGTTGCACCAAGCACGAGCATCGCTATCTCGAGACTCTGGGTTATACTCAGGCAATACTAGTTTAGATTCTTTATTACAGGGTTCTTTGATTGTCCTAATCAGTTCCTTCATTTGACGTTGTTGCATCTCAAACAATGTCTTCCACATCTGACTGTCACTAATGGCACTACTCTGACCTGTAGTGTGATCCTGCGCTGCTTCTGGTGGTCGCACTTCTGATGTCGAATTATCGGGAGGCCGATCCGGCATGTCGGCAGGTGTATCGGACATATTGTTGTCGTGTGGGCGTGAAAATGCAGGAAATCACGAAATAAACGTAGTGTCGTATAATCACAATAATGTTTTATTAGGTTAAATTAACAAAGTGCACAATTACTATAGGATTACAGAAATAACTTGTGATTAAGAGCCAATGGGTTTGTAAGCGACCAACACGTGCGGCTCTGTGTCAAGGAATGACGTCCCGTGCCGCCATGACACTTACAACTCCATTCGGGGGTAACCCGCTCTTAAAATCAACGTCAACAATGTCAATGACCACTTTTAAAACACATCTGTCAAAATAGGTCGCGCGCCGTTAAATATTTATGATAAATAAATACACAAAGAATGCCCTCGCTTGGTCATGACTGGACAGTCATGACCAAGCGAGGGCATTAACAAATAAATATTTATGATAAATAAATACACAAAGAATGCCCTCGCCGGGATTCGAACCCGGAACCTCCAGCTTCGTAGGCACGGAGGCTGACAAAGTTAAAAAAAAGGGTTCCATCTATAAATTGCCCTTCTTACCAACCCTGAGACTGTACTTGAGCAATTTTTTCCAAAGTGCCGTTTTTTTTGTAACGTAGGTATTTTTTATATGGTTTCTAACTGTAATAGGAGAAAAATTTTGTCCCAAATTTGGCATAAGTACCTACATATTTCGTACAAATGTATGAAAAATGGTAACGGAATGGAATAAACTTTGTGACAAAAATTGTCTCTTCAGGATCGAAAGAGATCGAGAGAGTTTCAGTTTTCACACACTTTCCAGCCGGCCAATGAGAAGCCAGTATGGAGCGCGCTGCACTCGGCGTCGGCGCGCGGGCACGTGGAGTGCGCCCGCGCATTACTCGCGCACGGCGCTGCGCCGGACGGCGCCGGCAATACGCGCCGGACGGCGCTAGACGTCGCAGGATCCGCGTTTTATTATGACCACCATGTGAACGGTGACCAGTGAGTACCCTATAACCCTATAAGTTATCTGTAGATATAGTAATAAAAAAAAAAAAAAAAATTTGACGCCGTCAAAGTCAAACGTGTTTTTTGTAAATCTCCGATTATATTTTGATAAATAATGTATTTTGCCGGCATTTACAACACCATTTTTACACCTTCGTCACGGAAAAAGTGCCCTCTCAATAATCTATATACAATCATGGGTACAGTTGACGAAAATAATATAATACGCCATTGATTAGTGCCGACACGTAATTATCAAAATACCACAGGATGTACACGCGCAGTAAAGCACGCAAGATTCAAGCGTCCCCACAGATCGCACGCCCAACACCATCGTCCGCCTCGTCAACATCAGTCAGCTCTCAAGTCTCATCGGGTGCTGATTACGCCACCGCGCCCGACTTCAGCGGATCGAGCAGCGACGAGCGCGGACCTACGCCGCCGCCGCCACGACCACCTGCGCGGCGAGGACGGCCACCGCTGCCGGCACGCTTGGGGCCCGCGGGACATGCTGCCCCGCCCACGGCTCCCGCTGCCGGTGGTGTAGTGCGACGCATGACATGGTCTCAAGCTATGAATGAGAACGTCATGCGCGCCTACTACGGGGCTACAGAGGGAGGAACTAATCTATCCGCGTATCGTGTCCGGATGCTTCCTCTGTTTCAGGCCCTTGAACCAACCATTAATGTGACTGCGCAGCGACTATCGGATCAAGTGCGAGTCATCCAACGATCAAAGCGGCTGGATGACTCGACACTTGATCGGCTTCGCCTGGAGGCTCTCCCTGTTCGCGCGACCCCTTCCTCGGCGCAGGACCCACCCGCCACGTCGCCGGACCCGGTGCCGGCACACGACTTGGCATCCGAGGCACTGCGGGTCGGTCCTGCTGCTGATGAGGACGATGCTGCGAACCTGAGTGTGAGTACTTCAGACAATGAGCAATTGAGGAGGACTCTGGAAGAAGCGATTGTGCAGTATCGCTTCACACCCGACTCTAGGCCACGATTACCACGTTTGCCCATGAATAGGCGCAATCTAGCGTTGATGGGAGCCCTAAACGCTTTACTGGAGCCGTATATACGATCCAGTAAAGATTTGGATGATACGCACTCGATCATGTACTGCGGGGCCATTGCAGCGTGCCGTGTTGCTCGAGTCAAGTTTCCGGACTCTGACCGTGCACCTAGGACCGCTGGGGGTGTCCCCGCATGGCAGGTGCGGATCGAGCGACGTATCGACTCGTTTAGGACTCTCATTGCAAAGCTGATCTGCTTCAGGGGGGGCAACAACCGCCCCCGAGTAATGCGCTTTGTGAACCAGGCGTTCGCGGGAACGGGTATTGCACCCCGCGACTACATGGCCAACCTCACAGAGCGCATCGACTTTCTGAAGCAGAAGGTTTATGCATGGGCAAACCGTATTCGCCGCTACAGAGAGCGTGTGAACCGATTCCAGCAGAATCGCCTTTTCCAGAGTGACCAAAGGAAGGTTTACCGAAAGTGGGAGGAAACCGACTACCGTGTGTCCGACGCGCGGTTGCCGGATGCTACTGCCATGAGTGATTTCTGGCGTAGTATCTGGTCAGCGCCCGTCGGACACACCGAGGGTGAATGGATGACCGTTGTCGAACGTGAATGCGAGACCATCGAACCTATGGGGGCAGTTACCATCAGCCCCGATGACGTAAGTTGTGCTATCCGCACGACTCAGAACTGGAAAAGTCCTGGGCCGGATGGATTGCACAACTTCTGGCTAAAATGGTTTCGATGCTCGCACCCACGATTGGCAACGCAATTCCAACAAGCCCTCGAGCTCGGTTCCCTGCCACCTTCTTTAACAACTGGTGTAACCTTCCTGCTCTACAAGTCCGGTAGTACCACGGAAGCGAAGAACTACCGACCCATCACGTGCTTGCCCACACTGTACAAGCTCCTTACATCCATTTTGAGAGTAAAAATTAACACGCACATTGTTTCGAACAATGTTTTGGCTCCTGCTCAAAATGGATGTAGGGTTGGGTCCCGTGGTACTAAAGAGCTCCTCCTCATCGACATGACCATTTGCCAGCAAGTCCGGCGTAACAAAGGGGCCCTCTCCGCCGCTTGGATTGACTACAAGAAGGCCTATGATTCGGTGCCTCATTCATGGTTGGAAAGGGTCTTGGAGCTGTATAAAGTTCATGCAACTCTAAGATCCTTTCTCGGCGCGTGTATGAGGCAGTGGACCACAGTCCTTCGTCAACCAGGAGGCGGGGATGGCCCCTCTGGCCCGCAGGACTTCATAAGGATCGAGCGAGGAATATTCCAGGGTGACAGTCTGAGTCCCTTGTGGTTCTGCCTAGCTCTGAATCCCCTCAGTACCCTGCTGAAGGATTCAGGACTAGGTTGCCGGCTTCGGAGAGAGGGTGAAGTCATTTCTCACCTTCTGTATATGGATGATCTCAAATTATTTGCGCCAAATAGCCAAGACTTGTTGGAACTACTGCGAACCACAGAAGTTTTCAGTAGTGCCATCAAAATGGAGTTTGGTGTCGATAAGTGTGCGGTTATGCATGTGCAGCGGGGGAAAGTAGTAAATTCAACAAATTTACAGCTTTCTGAGACAATGTCGTTCAAATCTATCTCGGAAGCAGAAACCTATAAATACCTTGGTATGTCACAGTCTTTGGGTATTGAAGATATGGGAATTAGACAGGCGGTGAAGGAGCGCTTTTTCAGCCGGCTCACAAAAGTACTTAACAGTCTTTTGTCAGGAGGCAACAAAGTGCGCGCCTTCAACGCCTGGGTAATGCCCATACTCATATACTCCTTTGGCGTACTAAGGTGGACTCAGACCGAGCTGGACGCCCTGGATCGAAGGGTCCGCACACTGCTCACCACACATCGAATGCTACACCCGCGCTCATCAGTTATGAGATTGTACATCCCGCGGAAATGTGGGGGCCGCGGCTTCCTAAATGCCAAAAACCTTCACAACCGCGAGGTGTACAATCTTAGAAACTATTTTCTTAACAATGAGTGCGGGATGCATCGAGATGTGGTGGCAGTAGATCGGAACCTCACCCCGCTCTCCTTGGCAAAAGAGAACTGGCGCAAACCTGTGGTACTAAGCACCGAGGACCGCAAGGCGGTATGGAAGAGCAAGGAGCTACACGGGCGGTTCTACAAGGCCCTCACGGGACCTGATGTGGATCTGCTCGCGTCGGTGAACTGGCTACGATTCGGGGACCTCTTCGGAGAAACCGAGGGTTTTGCCTGTGCAATTGCTGACGAGGTTATCATGACGAATAACTACCGGAAATATATCCTGAAGGACGGTACGGTCGACATTTGTCGGGCATGCCGCCGTCCCGGTGAGTCACTCAGGCATATTATTTCCGGTTGTTCTCAGATTGTTAACACCGAGTACTTGCACAGACACAACCTCGTAGCCAGGATTATACACCAGCAGCTTGCTCTTCAATACGGCCTTGTGGGCTTCGAAGTGCCGTACTATAAGTACACACCTGCGGCAGTTCTCGAAAATGGTCGTGCCACGCTCTATTGGGATCGATCTATCATCACGGACAGGACTATTGTAGCCAATAAGCCTGATATCGTGCTGATAGATCGATCCCAACGCCGGGCAATGCTCATCGACATCACCATCCCCCATGACGAGAACCTCGTGAAGGCCGAGAAGGACAAAGCCAGTAAGTACCTTGACTTGGCTCACGAGGTAACCGACATGTGGGAGGTTGATTCGGCGATCATTGTACCGATAGTTGTTTCTGCGAACGGTCTCATAGCGAAGAGTCTCGATCAACACCTCAAGAGGCTCTCGCTAGGTGGTTGGGTCAAGGGTCAGATGCAGAAGGCGGTAATCCTGGACACGGCGCGCATAGTCCGGCGGTTCCTCTCCCTGCAGCCCTAACCACCGGCAGCTTGGGCCCGCCCCGTTGCCGGCGGCACCCTAGGTTAGGTTTTTTATAAAGTATTTATGTGTTTTGTATGTTTTTTGTATGTTGTATTATATTTTAATTTTATAAATATTGTTATAAAAAGCCTAGCCTAAGAGACATGTGAAATAAAGAGTATAATAATAATAAATCTTTATTGCCACACCTTAAATAATCAAGTTATACAAAATCAAAACTGTTTAAACTAAGACTTACTTAACTTAAGTACTACTTAGTTAATAATAGAACAACTACTAACGTATCTATGTACCTATAGCTAAACTTAAAATTACATACAATAATATTATTGATATTCAAGTGGGCAAAGGGCCCCAATCTCAGCATGTGCAGAGCCCAGGGCATTCTGGATCCGCGCTGATTTTCAGATTGGTCCCAGTAGAGTTTGTGTCGTGGGAGGTCGCGACCAACACGGTACACGCGCTCACCCTTGTGCTGTATCAGTGAGTGTTTGTGTGTGTATTTATATATACATATTATATTATATTTATATTACATTTATATTATATTTGCTTGTAGTATTGTATGAGTTGTTTTAAACTGAAAAAAGACAAAAGAGGAAAAAGAGGGAATGAGAGGGAGTCACAAATTATTCTGCAAATGTTGTAAATGTGATCGTACTAATTTTTTATACCTAAAGAATGATAAAGGTTCTCGTAGTGGGGGCGGTAGGTCATTCCAAATTTTGCTAGCAGCGTATTTAAAGCTCCCTCGGAAAAAAGTTGATTTGTGTTGTGGAATGACTAATTTTGTGCATTTTCTTAGCTGCCTATTGCGTGAATCCTGTACCCATTTTATTTTGTCAAAGAGATAGCGCGGTTTCTCGAAGTCTAACAGTTTTCGGATAGTACATGCTAAATGTAGTCGCCTACGATTCTCCATATTTAATACTTTATACTCATTTAGGACTGGAGTAATATGTGATCTGCTCGGCACTTCGTAGCAGAAGCGCACACAGGCATTCTGTACCCGCTGAATGGACTTTTTGGTCGTCGCCAGTAATCTTGGTCCATATACAATGTCGGCATAGTTAAACAGCGATAGAACTAGAGATTCGACTAGAGTTTCCCTAACCTTAACCGATAGGTACTTGCGAATATTATAAAGGACCTTAATTCTATAGAAGGCGTTCCGTATATTAACATTCACATGGTCTATAAACCGGAGCTCTCCGTCCATTTTCAGGCCGAGGTTTTTTACGTTTTCTACTTCCGAGATAATATTTGAATTGATACTGACTATTGGATTTTGTGCTTTAATTTTTGTCCGTTGCCACTTGTTTCCTATTATTATGAATTGAGATTTGGACGGGTTAAGGACCAGATTATTTTTTATTGACCAATCCGCTACTACTGTGAGATCCTCATTTACTTTACTAACCGCAGTATCTAGGTCGTCTGGTTTGAATGAGTGGTACAGTTGGGTGTCATCTGCGTACAGATGTGCCTCACAATGTCTTAAAGCCTTTGTGAGATCTGCCGTATACAGAATAAAAAGTAACGGACTGATAATCGAACCTTGCGGCGTGCCCCGGCTGACTGCCCTGATCTCGGACCTGATCAGCTCTCCTTTATTATTCTGTATTTCCACGAATTGCTTACGGTTTGTAAGGAACGACTCAAACCACTTACATGTCTGTGCAGATACGCCGTAAGACGACATTTTTGCTAGTAAAAGTTCAGGATTAAGGCAGTCAAATGCCCGAGAGAAATCCAGCAAAACGAGTATTGAACCTTCACCCTTGTCCGATGCTGCAATTATATCGTCTGTCACATTGGCCAAGGCAGTCGTTGTGCCATGCCTACCGCGAAATCCAGACTGTGTATTAGGAAGTAAATTATTATCCTCTAAGTATTTAGAAAGTTGCAGTCCGACTACTCTCTCAATTATTTTAGACAGAACAGGAAGGATGCTGATTGGACGCAAATCTTTATATTCCTCGGTTCTGCTGGACTTAGGTATTGGTTTAACCTTGGCTAGTTTCCACGTTTCTGGAAAGATCTTCGATTCCAGGGATGAATTAATAATGTGCGTTATTATAGGCAATGTGATATCTAGTGTCCGACGGATCATTTCTATGGTTATATTATCATGACCACTAGCATGTGTTTTTATTGAGGCAATTATTTTACTAACTTCTGCTTCTGTACAACATTTAATGTCAAATGCGCTGTCCTGGGGCGTTTGGAATGACTTTAGCATTTCTTGATCTGTATCAGGATTCCCCGGCAACGTCAGAAAAAAGTCATTAATTTCATTCGGATTACATAATTGCTCGGGTATGTTAGATATATCGGCGCCGCCTATAATCGCAGATTTTTTTAAATGATTCCACATCAGTTTTGGCTGTGTTTTATTATTGTTGACGTAGAAGGTGAAATAAGCTGCTTTTTCACGTTCTATTGCTCCCGTGGTGTAGTTACGGAGTTCTTTATAATATTTGTGATGCGATTCCATGTTTGTTCTGTGCGCTCTTTTTAAGGCAGCATCACGAAGTTCCATCATTGTTTTAATATTGTCGGTGATCCACGGATGTGACTGGCAAGTTAGCTATAGCATGTTTATTAGTATTTATAACTTTACACTGAAGTCTCAAGTTAATTCAATAAAAAGTAATAAAAAGCATGGCGACCCTACCAGACGCGGCACCGGTATTTAATCATTTTACTAGACATTGACTAGCAATGTGCAAATTGCAAAACATTCACAAACTGAAAATCATTGTAAATTTCATAAGAAAACCTACAAGTTTCTATTTATTTAGAACCTTACCTTAAAGTTACACATTGAAACCGTAACTATCCCAAGGATTGGCAATATAAATGAGCGAGGCACAATTCGAAGAACATTTCATGACAATATTCCAATTTGGAAATTTTCTTTGCTGCATTGAAATTGGAAGATTAAGTGCTGAGACGGAAAGAAAACGAACTGGTTTAGGCAGGTAAGGTACTTATGATTTTTAACAGCGTACTTCTTTCAGCCTAGCAGAAATCATCCGCATGATACTCGAAGCTGGTGGCACTTTCCACACGATGCGAGGAGATGGCTTCGACAACCTCAACACCCCGCTCCACACTGCCACTATACTCGAGAGCGCTGACGCGATTAGAGCGCTGCTGGATGCTGGAGCGTCTGTAGCGTGCATCAACAGTGTTGGGTACACGCCACTTCATTTGTGCTTGAGGAATAAATTAGAAGAGCTTTTAGAGGTGAGCTTGAGTTCTTTATCCCGATGAAAATACTCCTGTAGATTACTCGTATTTTAAACATACTGCTTTACGGAGCTATTTTGCTGGAGCATGCTGACGCAAAGTTGTTTATGGAAGGCGTGATCAGTAGTGTTGGGTGTACGTAAAGGCATATCCCCCTTATTCATAAACGTCTGCTAACTTAACAAACCGCTAAATATTGTTTGTCCCTTTTGCTCTTATGGACACGTTGTTAAGACCGAAAGGGACAAACAATTATTAGCGGCTTGTTAAGTTAGCAGACGTTTATGAATAAGGGGGTATGTGTTTAAGGAACAAGTTTAGAGAAATCCTAGAAGTGAAATCATACATCTCCAAATCTACCCTGACCAAAATATGATCTTTTCAATACGAGTATAGCAGTCTAGTTTAAGTAAGATATATCCAGCAACGCTTTTAATTGTACATCAGTAGACATCAGTGATTCTTATTAGAAAAGGTATATTAGGGTCTACCAATGGACAGCTAACAAATTACAGTACAGTTACAATGATGATGATATTGATGATACTCGTACGTAGTTTGTCACACAGTAAGTACTCGTATATAAGTAAATTCATAGTTTTTGTGCTCCCGAGAAAGTTTACATGCTTTGTTTTATATCCCTCTTCAGCCAAGCATAGGTAATTTACATTGAAATGAGTGATTTTCCCTTTAGGTATTCATTGGATAAGAGCATTTGAATAATGCCGTTAACTCCTTTTTCCCACCGTTAATATACTGTCTTTTACAATCTCGATTTGCAGATTCTCCTTTATTACAACTGCGACGATTCAGAGTCTTCTCTGCGAGTGAATGTCGTGGATAAGCGAGGGTACTCCGTTCTGAAGACGGCGGTGGAACTCAAATGGCTGCCCGGTGTTTGCTTGGCTTTGGAGGCTGGAGCTGATGCCGCCAGCTCCTTCGATCATCTGGAAGAAAAGGCTCGAACAGAGGTGGTTATTTTGCAGTCCAAGAATTGCAGTTACCTATTTATGGTGTTAAAAAAATGACGTAGATATCCTGCTTTGATATATTCTAAGCTCTTAATAATTTCTTTCCAGATGAAAACAACTCTCATCCATTTGGCCGTCCAAGGTCGGAACACTACTATTCTAGAGAAAGTTCTAACTATCGCGGAACAGGAGAATCTTATAGACTGCATCAACAGTGATGGAGACACTCCCCTTTGCGTCGCCATAAGGAATGGTCATTTCGAATGTGCGAAGTCTTTGCTGCATCATGGCGCCGGCATAGAAGGAATGTCCACAGACAACAGCAATGCCCTGCACATAGCCTCTGCCTACAGCCGAACGGCCATCATGAAATACCTTCTCGAATGTGTCGATGATTCAAGGAATCTGTTTGATAAATACAATAAAGAAGGATTACTTCCTATACATCTGGCTGCGAAAAGTAATAGCCATGAGTGCGTTCAGCTCCTGCTCAAAAGCGGTAACTGCCAAAGATTGAGGACTCAGTTGCCTGATGAAACATTCTCAACGGCTCTGCACTTCGCAGCACGAGGGGACTATGTGGAAGTTGCAAGGGAAATAATTAAGAAAGACTCACGTGCAATAGACGATGTCAATAATAGGGGCTTCACAGCTTTACACGAAGCAGCATTCCACTGTAGCAATAAGATAATGTTATTCCTTTTACATGAAACTGATGCTGTCCTGTCTAATTTCACTGCTGGAATCAACGATAAGAACTCTGTCATTAAAATCATAACAGCCCAGCTGCCTAATCCGGGAGACTTTTTTGAAACTGTCTTCGATTCCTTTACACATTACGATAATAAGCAAGATGACACTGAGATATCAGTAAATTATGGGTTCTTGACAACGAGAAGTCATAACATGACGCAGATACAAGTTATTGAGGAGTTGGTACGATGTGGACAAAGAAAGATACTTTTACATCCGTTGATGGAGAGTTTGCTCTACTTAAAATGGAAGACGTTGTTGCCATTTTTCTACGTGATGTTGACGATATACGGGATGTTCGTGCTGACTTTCAACGTCTTCGTTGTGACGTTCTTCTTTTACTGTGACACTGATCAGGTTAAATTGAAGCCGCTGATATTTGAGCAGGGGTTTTGGGTGTTTATGGGATTTACTTACATCATGATTGGACTTATGCTTATACTGGTAAGTTTTTAAGTAACTTCCGACTAACATAAATATGTCAATAACTGTTATAAGTATGTTTTGTTTTGAATGAACAGCTTTTAAGTAATATATCTAGGCAGTCAACTATATAGAAATATAAACTTACAATTTTCCCATACCCGTTCGTCTGATTTTCATTTAGTTCAAATTAGAAGCGGCAGCTTAGCTTTCGCACGTAAATTGCTCGAGAGCAATTACAATTCTTGAACAAAACTTTCGATAACAGCTTTTTTCATCTTCCTCCCAACTTTCCAGGAAATGTTCTTTCTAGCAGTAAACAAGCGGCGCTACTTTCTGAACCTCGAGACCTGGATCAGACTGCTGTGCATGGCCCTAGCTGGCGTGGTCCCCCTGGCCATGATGGCTGCACCCTCGGCGGTGTGGCCCCGTCACGTGGCCACGGCGGCCCTGCTGCTGGCCTGGCTGCAGATGCTGTTCCTTTTATCCAGATTCCCTAATTGGGGGTACTATGTGCTGATGTTTGGGGAGGTGGCGTGTAACATATTCAAGGTAAACTTGAAATTTATCGCAGTTCTAGTATTAAGATATTCTTTAGGTATCATTAATATTATTATCATCATAACATCAGCCGAAAGACGTCCACTGCTGAACATAGGCCTACCCCAAAGATTGTCACAAAGACCGGTCCTGGGCCACTCGCATCCAGCGGACTCCTGCTACCTTCACTAGGTCATCAGTCCACCTTGTCGGGGTCTACCCACGTTGCGCCTTCCGGTACGTGGCCGCCACTCGAGAACCTTTCCTCCCCTTTCCTTGATGTATGGGTTGTTCTAAATTATGTTAATTTCCTTTCAGATATTATTGACCTTCGTATTCCTAGTCCTCGGTTTCTCCCTGAGCTTCATGATCCAGTACAGAGCCAAGGACCCCTTCGAAAATCCGTGGAAAGCCTTCGTCAAAACGGCCGTCATGATGACGCAGGAGTTTGAGTACGATGACATGTTCGACAAGGAACATGAGAAGATTCTTGGTGATTCCACAGAGGTCACGAGATTTCTCTTCGGCATATTCCTGATGTTCGTTGGTATAGTCCTCATGAATTTTATGGTCGGCGTCGCCGTTAGCAATGTTAATGAATTAAACGTGGCTGGCAATACCAAAAGGCTAGAAAAACAAGTAGAACTCCTCATCACTTTAGATTTTCTGGTATATGGATTGATCAGCAAAGTATTCCCAATCAACACTTATTACAAACGATACCATTATAGCATCAATAATTTCCCTACCAAAGAGAAGCTATGGCGGATCAGGTACTACTTCGATCTTGATGATTCCTTGTCACATGACGACATTTATATTCCCCTGCATTTAAGACGTGCCATCGTAAAGAAAGCTATGGAGCAGAATGACAACGTGAAAGTTGAAATTACCAAAGATAGCGTCGGTAAGAAAATAGACGTTTTATATGATGCGTTGATAGACAAAGTTAATGATGTAGAAGATAAAGAGACTAAGACGAAGTTGGATGGTGTTATGGAAATGTTAGTAGAATTATCTAATGACATGGCAAATCTGAAGGAACAAATACGGGGCTTGAAAGAAACAACAAATAACCCTATTTTGAGTTATAGGAGAAGTAGGAAGTCTAATCGGGAAACCTCTAGGATACGATCACAACCAATGAACATGAGACTCAAGGATGACCTATATGACTCTATGTACCAGGTTATATTGGATTTGAAAGAACAAATGGAAAAACGGGAAACAGACGCTTAATAGTATTTTTCATCACATTTGCTTTCTAAGCGCGCCATTATTGCTTGCATGCATCGCGGGAGTAATAAAAAAGACAAAAAAACCCTAGGGGATTCCCCAGAGAATTTCACTTTTCAAAAAATATAGTTCGTCTTAAAACTGATTTTTTTGCTCGCATGTGTGATGCTGATGAAAAAAATTGTATGCATCACGGTCTGTAAGCGGAATATTAACTCGAGTCATTAAAATCCCTCCGCCTCCGGCGTCGAGCTTCTAACACTCTCGTTAGTGATACCGTACTTACCTCCCTAGATGCACAATATACTATTTCATCACACCTGTTCGGTAAGTGCGCCAATACGCTGCGGTGATGCACTGTGTAGGTTCGTCATTACGTCCTAGTAGGCCGTTAAGGATTTTCATACAACATTACGTCGCACTAGCGCGGTCCGGCGCACGCCGCGCGCCGCGCCGAGATTTCTTTTATGAAAATGATGAAATTAAGTCATCCCTGATTTAGACCATTTTAGAGTAGTTTTGTGAAAATATATTGTTTTATTTACTTTTTTGCATCACAGGTGTGATGAAAAACAATGTGTGTACAGTCACCACACGGGATTGTTGAGCCACTTGCCACTGTTCGCAACTTGGTCGAATAATACAAATCGGGTTCCGAACTCTTTTGAGGCTGGTATCACGACTTCGGCCGAACTCTGCTGACCAATGGGGCGGGCGTTGCTACGGTTAGCCAATGACCGCTCGCGTATTCTTCAGAAGGTGACATTACCATGGTTACGTAATAACAAAAATGTTTAACCAATGTTTGTTCGCTATTTTTCCGGAAGCTGACGTTACTATAGTTACGTTATAACATCCGCTTTAGACCTGGAGACGTCAATCTAACTTCAGAGCCCTGATGGTAATTTCGTTCACTTTCCTTTTAACGGCTGTCACTGACAGGTATTTTTTCAAAGTTAGAATTTCAGTCAGAAACTATCAAGTTTCTATTATACATTTTTATGGCTACTGACAGATTATTGGATTATGGGTAGATTGTCAAAGGTTACCTACCATATTTCTACAAAGGTTACATTACATAAGTTTTCAACAAAAGTCAACTGAGCTGTAACGAATGATAATAAAGACAGCAACAGCATTTGTCTCTGTCTATGAAAAAAATAATTTAAAATTGCTCGATAACATGCCTATTTATATAAAGCCTAACAACTTACTATTTGACCCTCGCCATGTTGCGGATTTTCAGTGACACTAATTTATTTTACTGGCAATGATTACTGTTTGACATCAGCGGCCCTACCGCAAAAATCGAAATTCGTAAATTTCGAGGATTTGTCTCTCTCACTCTAATGACGCCTTCGTTTGAGTGACAGAGAAACATCCTCGAAATTTACGAATTTCGATTTTCGCGGTAGTAGGCCAAGCGTTGAATGTCATCGAATGTCACCGATGTAAACAAAAATAAAATATATCGCGACTTAAACGATTTCATCATAAAAATGCCGAAAAAGATACCAATAGAAGCAAGAAAAATCGTCTTAAATACAATAAAATCTTTAAACCAAAGAAAGGACGAAGGATTGAATAGTATTCCATTGGAAAATGTTTTGCAATTGGTTACTGACATGACATCACATTATTGCCATAGGTAAACTGTTTGTAGCGACACTGTGTCAGGGTCAAATAGAAAGTTGTTAGGCTTTAAATATGAATGGAAAAAATACCTTGCCTACAATATCAGATAAATCATGGCTTTCGATTTGAAGCAAATACGAAAAAATTACTAAACGGTTTTAAACAAATCTATGAAGAACTGTCGTTATCCAGTTTCCTCTAGGAACAACGACATCTAGCGTCTACTTATGGCCGATGACTAATCCTTAATTCTCGTAGACGAAGAATTTCTTATTATTTCAACTAGTTTTGACACAATGAAATTTTGACGCTACAAAGATTCGGGGAACATCGGTCATGTCGCGGTCGTGCCTACTAACGAAAAATACCGAACCCATATTACACGACCAAATTGCATCCATTGCCAAGTGGCTCAACATTCCCATGTGGTGACTGTACCACGGGCGGTACAAGAATTATGAAAATTCTTACTTAACGCCCTAAATACACAATGTACTATTACACAATTGTAACAACAATTGTGTTATAGTAGAGAGCTTTTCAGTCGAGTACCGTATTTAGGCCACGAAGCTTGCTGAGTGGCCTAAGTAAGGTACGAGATCGAAAAGCTTGATTATCAGATTTCTGCAGGTTTTCTTAAACTGAGATATAAAAAAAACTAATGAATGATACTATTAGTTATATTACTTAGTCTTAATCTATCTGGCACATTAATTACAACAAATATAAATACCTATTACCTATCTTTTTGTATTTAGTTTTAGGTCGTAAGTATTCGTTATGTCCTTTGGCTTTTAGCGTTTTCTTAGGTACCTTACTCATAATTTGTGATAAGTGCATTTTTAATACTCGCTGTAAAACATATTTTAATAAAATAGGTAAAAATTTATGAATTATGAGTTTGTTTAATTCCAACATCGTTTTTGCGTGAAAATAAACGTGAAAAAATTTATTTCACCACACTGCTCGTAAACACGCTGTTTGTTGTCCTTCAATTTCAGAGCGCAAAACTGTATTTTAATCTCTAGAGGTTAAAGTAATTTTTTTTTAAATCTTCTGGATAGACTAAAGCAAAAACTTATACGGCCTGAGAGTGCAATAAGCTTTTTGACGTTTGAACTAAAGTCAGTGCGGCTAAGTCCGGCATATTTTATTTTGAAGGAAAGTCCGTCATATGCGTCTTATACCTACTGTTCAATTAGGGTCGGAAATCAGTTGGTAGACGAACTTTCCTGGTAGACGGTCTTACCCGCACTGACCTTAAACAGTACGTTCGAAAACTCAATAGTTTCAAACAGATTCATACACATGAAACTTTCATAATATTATATTCAATATGCTAAAATCCACATTAAATACCACATTTTGTTGTAAAAGGCTTTTAATTAGAAGTTCTAAAAATACGACAAATAAAAACAATAGGATAATGAAAGTGTTTACACTATGCAAATTTCATGAGTCTATAACTACCAATAAACATGAGTCTCATTTTGGAATTATCCTGAATTTTTAAGCATTGCCACACCAAGATAAATATTTGAAGTTATTTTTTATTATTTGTTTATTTTTTGGAAGTTGAAGACTTGCAAATAAATACCTTCTAATTCGTTATGTTTGAGTTTTATTTCGCATGTTTCCTCGCTTTAGTGTGGCGAAAAATGTTGTGTTTCACTCGGCAGCAAAGCTTGTTCAACTCTCGTGCCTTAAAACCCTCGCATCGCTCAAGATTCCATTTTATTATTACATTTTATATTCTGGAATCTTTCGCTTGCTCGGGTTTCAATATTTGCACGAGAGTTAAACAATCACTTTGCTCCCTAGTAAAACAAATAACTATTTTTTAATGAAATAGAACGCATCGCTCAAGATTCCATTTTATGACACTTGCTCGGGTTTCAATATTTGCACGAGAGTTAAACAATCACTTTGCTCCCTAGTAAAACAAATAACTATTTTTTTATGAAATAAAACTATGAAAACGGACAGGCCACGAACCCTGTAAAGTGTTCGAAACGTCGGAGTGAAGTTAAAATTAATAAGTATACGCGAGTTTATCCGTTTTCATAGTTTTATTTCATGAGTAATCCTCGCAGTAATCGGTTACCGCGAGGATTACTCTAGAAAATATTAATTTTTTTAATTTTCATACAATTTGTATGGGAATTCTAATACTGGATTTGCGACTTTTGTTTGGTCCCATAGGTACAAGCATTTGATCCTGAACAGAAACAGGATCGATTGGCATAATTTTTTTGTCAAATATGACCATTTTCAGTATGCTTTTTCCAACATCTGTAAACGCCAATATTCATTTATTTAAAATGGAGGGAAGGTCTTCTAAGACCATTCTCGCGTAGCTATTCTGGATCTGGAAAAAACATGTCCAGTGCTTAAAAAAATCAGGGCACATTCACACCTTATTCTGTTAAAATTAAGGTGGTTTTTCCTTCTGGAATTTGAATTGACTAGACTGTTCTTTCCGTGGACCCTTCACATGTACATATTTCAGATAAATGATTGATAACGTAATTGCGGCCTTAGTGGCTATGATCTGAATCATCGATTTTGATAGGCAATAAGAATTCTGATATTACATTACGTGTTACTGTAATGACGTTTCGTTCAGTTCCACCCTTGACACAGTTAACTGATCGCTCATGAAACTTCCTGCAACGGTATTAGGTTTACTATTGGTCAAATGAGTGTTTCTGTTAGAAAACCTAAGTCACTATTCCTGCGATAAATAAACAATCCGTTGCTATCTAAAGGATATGCTTATCTGCTGATAATGTCTTGGTATAGAGTTATGAATATGTACAAGTGAATATTTGCGCTTTCTTAGTTTCATTGGCAATAATATATAACTACCTCTATCGCACGAAATACTTTAATACGTGTTTCGATCAATTTGAAGATCCTCGTCACGGAGTACCCGCAATGAAAGCCCGACGCCTAAGTGGTCGCGGGTACTATAATTAGGTATGTACTGCCCGCGACTAAGTTCACGTCGGGCTTTGCTTGGCTCTCCATTTAGCTGAGCCTCGTCATGAGATGAGGATCCTCTAAAATAACGTCAAACTAACGACTTAAATTACGTGAGTTAAGTTTGACTAAATAAAAGGTCCACGGAAAGAACATATTTTTTTTCTTATTTTAATATTTTTTATTCATAATAGGTAGACGTTTGACCACGATCGTACCTGCTGGTAAGTGATGATGCAGTCTACGGTGGAGCTCGCTTACCTATGAGATACCTATTCACTCTTGCCTTGAAGATACTCAGATTGTACACATGCGGAAACACAGTTTCGGGCAAGGCATTCCACTCTTTGGAACTGCGAAATAAGGAAAGTCGAAGCGATTCAAATTACAGAAGGAAAAACCACCTTACTTTTAACAGAATACCTTTGTGAATTTGTGATTTTTTTAAGCATTGGACATATTTTTTCCGTGGACCCTTCAATATTTAAATAGGTTTCAGTCTCACGTTAGTTATAATTCCGTGTCTATATGTTTATAAGCCTAGCCAAAAAGGTAAATGCCGATAAGAAATCAATCAGACAACGTATTCGACTAAAGCAGTCGTGCTCGAAGGACGACGGAATATTATGTACTTAGTGTGTGCAATAATATGGGATTGAGATGCCAAAGCGGCCTATAAGAGGTAAGTAAGTTGACAAAATTTAGAGTTCTCTGAGCATTTATCAAAAAGTACACTATTAGACATTAAATATGGACGTTAAATATAAAGTTTTTGGTCATGGTCATTAACATACGATTTGAAACGGAGTTTTGCAAAGGAAATTTGTATTTTTGAGCATCCGATTTTTCGGGATTGGAAATGCCTTCTTCACGGAGTAACTGAACTGGTTATTTATTTATTTTTTGAATATTTTTTTTTTATTGGTAAAGAAACAAACAGTCGCATAAAAGTTACACATTACTACAATACATTTTTTAAATTGTAGACTTACAGACTTACTTGGTTATTTCTGAAGATAGCATTTGTAATAACTAAAGGGTGAGAGTACTCTTAAATTGTCGCTAACATTATTCAGTTTATTACGTTAAGACTATCGGAAAAATGGTGAATCTTACCCTCATATTAATACGGATTAATCTATAACTGTGATATGTTCATTCTTAGAAATCGGCAACTATAGTAATAGATTTCAAGTCTTACAATTTGATTTAGTGTCACTAAAGTTCCAATTGCTTCACTGTACAAACTAGTACTTAAGCAACAAAGGCAAGCAATTAAGAATTTGCTTATTTAAGCTACTCATGTCTCCGATAGTCATATGCTTAATATAATAAAATATTATGTAATAGTACCTACATTACATCGGAGGCCAGGAATATGAGGATTTCCGGCCAAGTTGGTACCTATATACGGATAGGTAACGAGGCCGGGAATCCGTTTTCACGCCGAGGCATGTATAGTGCTTTTCTCAAACATATAAAGAAATACAAAAAATATTATGACAATTTTGTTTTAATTAAAAAAAAACGTGACTTTGCCTGAAAAGTGTTATGAAATACGATTTCCATCCCAGTGAGTTACTGCGCTCTAAAAGCGATACTTCCAAGTCTATTTTAAGGAACGTAAAGACAATATTTCATTGCATGTTTGAGAAAACAATTTTGTTCCTTACGCCTCAGAGATACGGTACGAAATGTAAACATATTATGCGTGACTTCTATAATGATGGTTGGCGATTGGCGTCCGATGGCATGGCAATTGACACACTTTACACAGTTAAGTAGTATTGTACAAGTATTTTAACTATAAGCTGCCGAATATAGGTGCCCAATGACCTGGCTGGGAACCGTTAGTCGGCCCCCGACTACAATATAATATTACTCACTTTTCCAGCTCATTGCAGGTCGAATACTTTAATAACTTAAATAAGTCACTGCGTTTGAAATTGTAGTGGAAACATTTTAAAAATCAAAAATATGCTAAAATTAAAAGCTACACGAAGCTAAGATTTAAAATGAAACTATAATTATAAATAAAAAAAACGAAAAGAAGGCTGGCGGCATGGCAATGTAAATACGTTGCGTAAGAATAACTACCAGCCCTCGAGTGACCCGTCGCTTCCACAAACCGTTAACCAGCTCTTTATACCTAAATTCTTTATAAATTGCTTTTCTTAACTTTATGTAGCTTTAAGTTTTAGTTAGACCTTTTCTAATTAAAAATATGTTCTATTGAGTTAAAATACGGCTAATAATAATTTAACGATTGTTTAGTTTTCCATAGCAAACATAACCTTGACAGAGATGACTGTCCGAAGATAGCTTGAAGAATGACTGTACTGTATACTTAATAATACCAACTTACAATTGCGTCTGAAAAAGTCGCCTATAGTTGACAAGGGCAGAAATTATCTATGAGATAATGTTAATTTTTAAGTCGGCCACTGGTAATTTTAAGTTGGCATTAGACTTGTGTTTAATGTTTAGTTCCTTATCAACTTTGTACTGCTTCGGACGTTCAAGTGCCGAAATAAATGTGACAATATTATGTACTTTATTATTTACGTTCCAAGATTGATTTTACAGTGTTAATGTTAATGGCGCCTAGTTAATCAGCTTCGAGTTTAAATCTAGATTTAATACATTAGGTTTTAAGTTAATAAATTAATTGAAGTTTCGAGTGAATAAGTTTGTTTTTATTGTGTAATTAATAATGGCTTGTGTAGAGTTGGTACAAGTATATTGTCTAAATAAATTTAATTAGACAGTGTGTGCGAAATGTGCACCAAACGTGTGTTTGCTTCGTTATTTTCAGCAGGTAATTATTTTGGATGACGTGATTTTATGTTCACTTAAAATTGAGCTAAAATAAAATGGCCCGTTGATTTTATTAAGGTAGAAATACCTACCAGTATTCGACGCCGCACTAGTTTTCGTCATGGGCACTTTACGTCAAGGTTATAAAGGTTTAATTTGAACTAGATTTTTCCATATTCGAATAAAAACCTTGGCACTTTAACATAAGAGCTCATGTCGATTACTAGTGCAACGTCGACCACTGGTACTTTTTTACCATATTTTTAGTTGGAGATTTATTCTGAGGATCACCAAAACTACGAATACGGGCATATCATTAATGTAAGTTGATATGGTATGTGCTTATTTTTATAAAATGCCGATTTTAGATTTTTTGGACAGAGACCTTTGATTATTTAAAATCGACCGGGGTATTACGAGAATTAGTCTTCGAGTATTTAATATTTCCTTCTAGGTAATACGGGAATCCTAATACAGATATAGGTAGGTATACTTAGATAGACTCGTAAACATGAGCAAAACTATATCAATAGTATGCCACAAGGCATTAACATACTTATTTAGTAATTATTCAATATTTTAGACCGGTTTTAAAACTATTCTACCTAGTCCTGTGCATGGTTATGAATAGTTTGATAATACTATTCCTTTTTATTTTGGACATCTAATCGACTCCTGAGTGTGCATATTTACTCACTACTACCGATTGTATTTTTGTAGTCTGAAAAAGGTGACGTGATACTTATTATTATTAACCTCGTGAGGTTCATTCTTTTGTTAGGAAAAAGTGTATTAATCTAGTGTCCCAAAAAAGGACATTTGTTTCTGGGACCAACAAAATAAAATTCAAATTTATTTGAACTTGGGTCACAATTTGGGTGACAACTTGGGTCTTTATGACTTATGACTAAATGTGATTGATTTAAACTCTCACGATTATCACTCATATTATGAGCAATTCTTTTTATTTTTGCCACTAAAATGAAATATGAAAATTTGGGTAAATTTTATACTATTTCTGCTCAGCATCACGAGCTGATTCCATTTCCGGCGAAAAAAAACTGTCCCAAAAATTTCATACATATTTCGAATATCCTCTTGTGTTACCGCCATAGAAGGTGTATGGAAAATAGTAACACAATATGAAAAAAAATCATGGGACACTTTTTTTTTCGACGGAAATGGAATCGGCTTGTGATTCTGAGTAGAAATAGTATAAAATTTACCTAAAATTTCATATTTCATTTTAGTGGCAAAAATAAAAAGAATTGATCTTATAACGATAAACGGGTCAGGATAATGTTAAGCGTAAGTTTACGCGATTAAGACCCATTTATCTTTAAATTATGAGTAAATTGTATTGTCCTAAATAGACGCTGACGTGTGCTATGTTGGGCTTTAAGACGTAAAAAAAAACTTATGTAATTTTGTTTGATTTCAGATGTCGAACGCGGCGTTCCCGACAAGGATGCGACTCAGCTACGTCCACTGCTGCCACAGCGGACGGCCCAGGGCAATGGTAACCAGGGTCGGAATGCCCAGGCTAGCCCGTCCCAGGGTAGCCGAAACCCTCAGGCTAGCCCAGCACAGGGTAATCGTAGCACGCAGGGAAGCCCAGCACAGGATAACCGAAACACCCAGGGTAGTCCTGATTCCAATTCAAGCTTTGTTGGAGTAAGGACGAGGATAACGCTAGTTCCGGAGTAAGTAAATCTCTATGTTTTTTATTAATTTACCTCTCTCTTTGTGGCTTTGTACTTACCTAAAAATATTTAAATAATAAATCAAAAGAAATAAATAGACAATCCGGATATTTCTCTGTGATTAGTCGGGATCCGCGGGAAAGGCCAAATATGATTGGTCTATGGATCTTCCAAAATCAATGTGGAATTGATATAAGCTGGTCGAAAAGGATTTATATCGACGGCATAAGAGCGAAAAAGACATGGATCGGCACGTATCAACTCAATTTTGAATAGGAACTAACGGATCTCCACCCTCTTTCCAGACGACCAGCTCTCTCCGTCACCATCCCAGCACCTCCAGCGCCCGAGTCGCAAGCCAGCACACCCACCCCCACCCCGCAGACGGAGACAGCCACCTCCTTCCAGAAGAAATGGCGCCGCAGCGACCGCCGCCTGCGCAGGCTTAACACTGAACTGCTGGAGGCTATTGAGACGCATGACATTGAAGAGTTAGAAAGGTGGGTGGTAGCGTGGTGACGCAGGCGCGGATCCAGGACTTCGTTGAGGGGGTGGGCACTGCCCTATGATAGTATTTTATACTTAAAACAGCACCTAGGCCTACAGAGCAAGTGCCCCCCCCCTGGATCCGCGCCTGTGGTGACGGCAGTAATATATATATTTGCCACCTTTTGAACTCTTTTCGTAGGTGTTGATAATGATTGTTAGGGATTGAATTTCCCCTGACTATTTATTGAAGGTTATGGGTAGTAGCGTCATCACTGTTGGCACACTAATGCGATCACCTACTCGCTTGCCCTCGCTTACTTACCAGTTACCATAGGAAAATTAGATTGTTACAAAATTGGGTTAACCCTTTGACCATTTGACAACTCTGTTAAAGCATTCAGTTTCGAACTTTACGTTTATGTAAATTGATTTGGTTTTTTTTATAGATATATGACGGCAAATATGTTGCCAATACCCATTAAAGGGTTGACATTCCTACAAGACCCAGTTGTTGTCTTCGAGCATTTGAAGTCTGAGAGCCTATTGAGTCATAGGAAGAATAAATAGCGCATTGATATATCCCGTGAAAATTAACGATTTCGGTTAGATGGTTAGATAACTAAAGGAATTATCTGAGTATCTTGTCTGCGGACATTGTTCATAAGTCACAAAACTAATTTCCAGGTTGCTCCAAAACGGTGCCAACCCTAACGCGACATGCCGCCTCGGCCTGGTGTCAGCGTGCCACATGGCCGCTCTGGCTGGTGGCGATGCCATGGCACTGCTGATGCGTCACGGCGCGGAGAAACACAGACTCGACAAGCTGGGACGCACGCCTTTGCATCTGGCTGCGTACGCTGGCAATTCCAGGCAGGTCGCTATCATGCTGGACTTTCCTGAAGGTATGTAAATTCCACTTGGAAGTGCAAAATCTAGTGGGCGAATCCAATGTCATTGGTGAGAGCAAACCTGCTCAGCTTCGCTGCCTCGGCCATGTGGAACGAATGGGAGATGATCGTGTGCCCAAAAGAGCTTACCTGTGGCGATCTACTGCAAAATGTCCGTTCGGAAGGCCCTCGTACCGGTGGATCGATGAGGTCTAAAAAAATCTGTCACCATCAAGCGACTGAATTGAGTCAGACTGAACAGTACGGGAACGAATGACTAAGTCTTGTGTCGGAGGCTAAGATCAACTTCAGGTCGCTGAGCCAGCGGAGTAAGTAAGTATGTTTAAATTGCATGGATAGATAACCCTTACGTGACATATTTATTGCCGCGGTCTGGTGTCTGCATGCCACATGGCAGCCCTGGCTGGTGGCGATGCCATGGCACTGCTGATGAACACAGACTCGACAAGCTGGGACGCACGCCTTTGCATCTGGCTGCGTACGCTGGCAATTCCAGGCAGGTCGCTATCATGCTGGACTTTCCTGAAGGTAGGTAAATTCCACTTGGAAGTGCAAGATCTAGTGAGCGAATCCAATGTCATTGGTGAGATCAAACCTGCTCGGCTTCGCTGCCTCGGCCATGTGGAACGAATGGGAGACGATCGTGTGCCCAAAAGAGCTTACCTGTGGCGATCTACTGCAAAATGTCCGTTCGGAAGGCCCTCGTACCGATGGATCGATGAGGTCTAAAAAGATTTGTCACCATCAAGCGACTGAATTGAGTCAGACTGAACAGTACAGGAACGAATGACTAAGTCTTGTGTCGGAGGCTAAGATCAACTTCAGGTCGCTGAGCCAGCGGAGTAAATAAGTATGTTTAAATTGCATGGATAGATAACCCTTACGTGACATATTTATTGCCGCGATCTGGTGTCCGCATGCCACATGGCCGCCCTGGCTGGTGGCGATGCCATGGCACTGCTGATGCGTCACGGCGCAGAGAAACACAGACTCGACAAGCTGGGACGCACGCCTTTGCATCTGGCTGCGTACGCTGGCAATTCCAGGCAGGTCGCTATCATGCTGGACTTTCCTGAAGGTATGTAAATGCCACTTGGAAGTGCAAGTCTTAGTGGGCGAACCCAATGTCATTGGTGAGAGCAAACCTGCTCGGCTTCGCTGCCTCGGCGAGAGCAAGCCTGCTCATGCTGGACTTTCCTGAAGGTATATATAAATTCTACTTGATTTAAACTTTCACGATTATCACTCATATTTTAAAGACAAACGGGTCTTAATCGCGTAAACTTACGTTTAATTATATCCTGACGTTTCGGGCATGACGTTACACCCGTCGTCGTAGGCAGACTGGCGAGAGAATGTATCAACACCTTCGAGCTGCGCGGGTTTTTCGAACTACCCGCACTTGATCTCGATTATTCACTTCTAGGCTAGGGTTGTCACTAGGTCTACACACAACACTCACAACATCCAAAGGCTTTAAAATGGATGTTTCACCACGCTTACATTTGTAAATCACGGGATTCCACGCGGACGAGATTCCTTGCCCCTCATTTTGATTAAAATTCCGATGTTTCTTAATTTCTATAGCTTCACGTACTTTTCGGCTATGATGTATACGCTCGGTTGAGAGGACTTTCGGGTTATGGAGCTCACTCCAGTGGTTAGGTCCGGACTCCAACAAATGCTCGGCCACAGCAGACTTATTAGTTTGACGCTTTTTAACAGCCGTGATATGTTCCTTGACCCTTTCCGCTATGGTGCGTTTAGTTTCCCCAAAATTTTAATCAGTTTGTCTTTAAAATATGAAATTCTACTTGGAGCAAGACCTAATAGTGGGCCAATTCAATGTCATTGGCGAGAGCAAGCCTGCTCATGCTGGACTTTCCTGAACGTATGTAAATTCCACTTGGAAGCGCAAGACCTAGTGGGCGAACCCAATGTCATTGGCGTGCAAGCCTGCTCGGCTTCGCTGGCTCGGCTTTGTGGAAAGAATGGGTGAGGATCATGCGCCCAAAGCTTACTTGACTATTCAGGTTTCTAATGTTGCCATCATGCTGGACTTTCCTGAAGGTATGTAAATTCCACTTGGAGGCTGGAGATCTAGTGGGCAAGCGTCGTTATTGTCGAGAGCAAGGCTTCGATGGCAATTATTGTATTGTACTATTTATTTTCGACTTGTTAGTACAATAAAAACTCTAAATTGGTACATACATTTATTAATTTTCACAAATTTCACAATTGATTAAGCGTCTCCATTTCATCAAAAAAAAATACAATATGTCTAACTGTTTTTGTTCTAAATGAAGGGATTGAAGAGGATTCTACGATATTCTATAATATTAACTAATGACTGGCCCCAATCCCCGTTTTAAATCAGACAACAAAAAACAGTACCTACGTTAGGCCTACGAAAGCACTAATTAAAATTTTATAAGTACTAAAACATTAATGAAATGTCATTGCCTCCCAAAAGGGGTCCGTTTGGGTCCGTTAAGATTTTCGCATAACGACGATGATGTGGAACTCATCGTCGGGCACTACCACCGCCTCCGCCTTCTTCGACACCATACGTAGCACCACCAGGTCATCGAGGACATCCTGGAATAGGCATTTGTTTGATGGGTCCGGTTGTTGCTAAGCAAGAACAGTTGCGGCATGGGTTAGATAATTGACAAACAGAAACGGCTAATTTATAATAATTTTTATTAACCCACTTACACTCACTGTGGGCTTTCCTCAGAGCAGAGTCTCATATTGATCGTTACTGCTCTCCTATCCATGATAGGTATTCCAGCTATACAATGTGCAATGTGCCCAATGAGGAAAGGGAAAAAATTCAACGATTTTGTCACCATGTTGTCTTAGTCTTGTCACCCTTAATTGACAGACATCAAATTAACAAAAATATGGAATAAAAAAAAATTTTTTTTTGCAGATTTGACCAAAACTCATTTATCATTTTTAGCCGACTTCAAAAAAAGGAGGAGGTTCTCAATACTACTGAATTTTTTTTTTTTTGTTGTATGTATGTTACCTGATATCTCCGAGAATAGTGAACCGATTCTAAAATTTCTTTTTGTGATCGAACGTGTATTACCCCGAGATGGTCCCATTGGCACCAAGTTGGGGTCTGATGATGGGATCCTGGAGAAATCGAGGGATCTCTTCAAATGTTATAGGTACATGTATGGCGCTTTTGTAATTTACAAGAATTTGCATTCAGAAAGTAGGATTTGAGGAAACCAATGATGGAAACGAATCGGGAATCTTGAAGAAACCGGATGATGTCGGTTTTATTAAATTTTTAATTTGGTGATTATTTGCTTCTTTTAGTCTCAGGAATATGCTGTTAGAAGTTTTCCCTTTCCTGGTGGGCACCTTGTACATGTGGCTTTGTGGCACACAAGTGAAGTGACTTCGGTGGCAGTATTATTACCTGATACTCGAGAGTCGCATGAATTTTTGAATATCTTGGTAGACGTCAACTACCTTACCTACTTCTACCAAGAAAGCCAAAAATTCAAGCGACTCTCCCGGGATTCTTGTAATAACGCTGCCACTAACGTCACAGCGATTGAAACGCTCGTAAAATGCCTACCTCCTTGTAAGACTAGGATAGAACATCAACTAAAATGCAAAGTAAAACCAAACTCACAATTTCCTTAATCGCGTTTACCGCGTGATGCGAAAGACTTCTCAAGTGAGTGGAGTATGTGGCTGCAGTTAAACTGTCCAGGGTTGTGGTCTCTGGAAATCCTGAAAAAACATACCTACTTGCAATTACGAACATACTTATTGCAAAATTAAAGATATTAATTGAACTGACTCTTTTGTCCTTTAAAATAAATATTGAGGCTGACCTTCGCAATTCACTATTATTGTTCCAACCACGTTTGCATTTTCATTAATCCGGATCATAGCCTGAGTCGCATGATGACCCTGTAAGACATAATTATTATATTATTAAATAAAATCAAATATATTCTCCATTGTATGGTTGGTATGTTTGTCTATCTTTTCCTTCATATAGATAACTCCTTTGCTCAAGGGGATTACAGGGATAAGTTCGCCTTTGTACCTGTCAAACTGTATTTTTACCCGTGTTTTGTGTACATTTGTACTTTTGCTTTAGAAAATGTTCTCAAAGACTGCAGTATTCATTCAACTGGGAGAATATATGAGGAGTATCTTGCCAAAAGGGCTTATTTTCACTCTGTCAACAAGGGTTTTTTTCTATGCTTTCATAAGGGAAATAAAAGACACTCCTCATAGTTTGGCTCTCTTCTTGACCTTGCATATGGTTCGATCTTCATGACTTCATCAAGGTTCGTGAGAATGTATAACCAATGGCCCTGTTTAACGAAAACCAAACGTTGTAGAGCAAGTTTTTCTATACTCACCATGTAATTTTGAGCAATTTCCATTGTTGCTTTCCACGCTAGATTCGAGAGTAAATAAGTCTAAAACATCCAAGGAGTTGTCAACACAATGACTGACAGAATGATCTTTACGGGTCTAACTTTTTTTAGAATACATATATCAGCCAGTGATTAAGAATATGTTAAAGAGGTTTAACCGCAAGCCCTAGTTGCTAAGAATACAGGGTGGGAATGAGTATTTCAACATACTTCAGCCACATATTCCTACTTAAGCACTAAATATATATTTTTAGTTTTATGTGTTTCTTAAATTATTAGTTTCTTAATCATAGTGGTAATATGTGGCGCTTGTGGCCTAGCGGTAAAACGCACGGCTGCTACGTAGCGGTCGTGGGCTAGATCCCCGGATTATCATTTGATATTCACACGTGCTCTACGGTGAAGGAAAACATCGTGAGGATACCTGCATACACCTGCGAAGAAATTCAAGGGTGTAAGTGAAGTCTCCAACAAGTACTGGGCCAGCGTTGGGTCTACGCAAAATAGGGACGTACGATGTAGATTTGCTGAAAAAGTGGCCAGAATACAACAACAACATAGTGGATTAACATTATATTAATATTTTTCAGACATGCAAATTCGTGTGGGTTCCGACATGTCGTCGGACACGGAGGAAGACGTCAAGAAACTCCAACAAGCGACCAAGCACATGGTGAACGTGCGTTGCGATCTGGAGGAGGTGCACATGCTGGTGCCGAAGAACTGGAAGGACAATATTGACCACGATTGCAAGGATATTAGGGGTTCGGTGAGTAGCTAGATCATAAAAACTTTACCATCTCGCTAAAAACTGTACATACTCATTTTGGATGCCATCACTAATTTTTGAGCATTTTTATAGTGATAGTTTTGAGATAATTTTGGACGAATAATTGAAGGATAATATTTAAATATGTATGTTATAAAGGGATATAAATAACAGCAAACAATGCCTGCATTTGTCAGTCAATGAATCTTTCCATTCAATGCAATTCATTTACCACGCATCTCAAACAACCCATTATGTGTAAGACAAAGTATTGACTGAAATATTCAGCGGCTGGTGAAACACCCTGTATAATAATAAACTTTGATGAAATCTAGATGGAATGAGAATGGACAGACCACGTGCATCTACAGGCCAAACTACCTTGATGGGCGGCGATGCCGATGACATGACTTTGCCCAGCAGATAGATTACAGATTCATAACAAAATAGTACATTGTGTATTTAGGGCGGTAAGTAAGAATTTGTGAACGAGTGTGAAAGTAAAGCCCAAGCCGAAGGCGCGGGCTTTACTTCACACGAGTTCATAATTCTTGTACCGCCCGTGGTACACACAATGTTTTTCATCACACCTATGATGCAAAAAAGTAAATAAAACAATATATTTTCACAAAACTACTCTAAAATGGTCTAAATCAGGGACTTAATTTCATCATTTTCATAAAAGAAATCTCGGCGCGGCGCGCGGCGTGCGCCGGACCGCGCTAGTGCGACGTAATGTTGTATGACGTAATGACGCACCTACGGCGCGTATCACCGCAGCGTATTGGCGCACTTACCGAACAGGTGTGATGAAATAGTACATTGTGCATCAAGGGAGGTAAGTACGGAACTACTAACGAGAGTGTTAGAAGCCCGACGCCGTTAGGCGGAGGGCTTTTATGACTCGAGTTAGTATTCCGCTTACCGACCGTGATGCATACAATGTTTTTCATCACACTTGCTAACCAAAAAATAAGTTTTAAGACATAATATTATTAAATTACGTACTGACATTACTATTACTCCCTAGGGAATTTTACTTTTCTATTACTCCCACCGCGCGCAAGCAATGGCGCGCTTAGACAGCAAGTGTGATGAAAAAGCTATTCCATGTCATGTCCACAGCTTCCCCTATTCCAACCGGGCTGGACGCCGCTCCACGTTGCCAGCTCGTGCGCACGACGACACTGCACGCGCCTTCTGCTAGCCGCGGGCGCAGACGCGAATATTCGTGACGTCATGGGCCGCACGCCGCTCGATGTTGCCGGATCGGCGTACTACTTCGATCAGGATATTAAGGAGGATCAGTGAGTATACCTGATTTAATTCTGGATGCTTATAAATTAGAGTCATTTTAAGTCGGAAAAACAGAAGTTAACTGCTTGTATGCAGTGTCTCAAAATGTTTACATGAATTCCTTAACGTTAGGTATGCCCACAGAAAAGACAACCGAAATCGTCTTCTCTTTTACAAACATGCTGCGCCCAACAGGGTCCGAACTAAGTTTTAGTAAGCAAATAGTTGTAAAAACTTTATGTTCACATAAGTATCTTGTAAACTGTGTGGAAGCATTAAATGATTGAGTATTGAGTATTGAAATCTGACAATGACCCATTCGCTACGTAGAAACTAGAGAGTCGTGTTAAAGGAAAAATCTGGAAGCTATCTTCTCGTTTTTAGTTGAACATACACATAATGTTAAAATAGGTGAACACAGAGTTCGATAAAGCCTACATCTTGAAGGTTACTTGTTTGGAAGGAATGCTTTTTTTATTAGACATGTTTAATTTAGAACGACAATAATAGTCAATATAATGTTTAAGATAATTTGAATATGTGATATATTATCCTCGTCAGCAAATTTACTGGTAGGTAGGAGGAAAATAGAAACGGTAGGCGTGCTAGTTTTTTCGCTATCTTAGTGTATCCCTTACTCATCACATCAAGTCATCAACCATCATGTTCGTTGAAAGGACCTGTACTTGGTCGCTTTGGCTCCACGTACTCTTCTCACAAATCTGGACCATCATTGTACCGGAACATATAGGTACAGGATAATCCTGTAGATGACGTAATCTCAAATCTCACGTACAATTTATTCCTTCATTGCAGCTTCGTCGACATCATAAAAATGCTCCTGATAGCCCAAGGGAAGTTCTACACCATGCGGAGCGAGAAAGGGGTGACTAACGTGGATACCCCCCTCCACACAGCCGTGCTGCTGGACAGCAAGGAAGCCATCGAGCTGCTTCTAGATGCTGGAGCACAGGTGTCGTGTCTGAACACGTCTGGGCTCACGCCACTGCATTTGTGCGTTAAGAACGAGCTTGAAACAGCTTTACAAGTGAGTGATTACCAAGGGAACAAATAACAGATTAAAGAAAACGCTTTCGGTCATTATACCATTTTTTTGAGCGGGCGTGCTCATTAATGCTCCGTTCAGCTTACATCAGTCGTGGCACTAGCAAGTAGCAACAGTAAACTGCTTACTAACACTTCGCCAGCGATGAATATGGAACGAAGCCACTTATGAGAAGCTCGCGGAAGAAGACGGTCATTAGGCTGCGTTTCCACTAGAGATGTGCGAGGATGTGTTTCCATACAACGAATTAGATACTTAGTAGATTTTTCGTCTGTCCTCTAGCAACTGCTTCCTCATACTAAAGTACAGAAATAATACACAGTTCTGTTTCGTTAAACCATTATATTTTGCAGGTGTTAGCAAACTTCGATTACAAGCACATAGACCCCCTTTCTGCTGTGATTGATGTAAAGGATGGAGATGGACACACAGTGCTTCAGGCGGCCATCGAGGCAGGATGGGTGCCGGGAGTGTGTGTGGCGTTAGAGGCCGGAGCTGATGTCACCCTTCGGGTAAGTAAGATAAATATTAAGATAAACATAATGCCTTTTGGGTCATGTAGCAGGAGTGACCAAAGTACTGGATGGTGGTCACGCTGAGCAAATTCATTACGGAGATAACCGAATTAACTCATTATTAGCAAACATTTTCGCGATTTTCTGGTTGTCACCATAACGTTGCTCAGTGTGACCGCGCCCAGTACCCTCTTCACTTCTGCTACATGACCCAATCATCCTGTAGGTATTATAATCCCATATTAAGAGGAATAACTAAGCATCTCTGAAACTCTCTATGTTGTTAAGAATGTTTTGAAACCTTCATCTCTAGTCTAAATTCACTGTCTAAATTTCGTTCTTATTTCAGGCGAACGATGGAGAGACTCCTATACATTCAGCAGCAGCTATTGGTAACTTCGAAGTTCTCAGCGAAATACTCAGCCTTGCCAAGCAGAGCAAGTTCATAGATTGTCAGAACGACGAAGGAGAGACGCCTCTATTCAAAGCTATCACCAATGGACACGTTGAATGTGTCCGAGCGTTGCTCAAAGATGGCGCTTCCATCGATCAAACATTGCCTGGAGATGTGAATGTACTTCACGTGGCAGCGGATCAGGGGCATTTAGAAATACTCAAATGTCTCCTCGAATATGATCAAAGCTACCGAATGTTGAACGTATTAACAGCAGCAGACAGGAGGGGCATGGGTCCAATACATTTTGCGGCGTCAGGAAACCATCATGAATGTGTCAAGTTTCTTCTCGAGAAAAACGCTGACATTAGACTTCGGACTACTTGTAGTCCACATAAATCTTCTACTCCTCTTCATATCGCCGCTGCAAAGAATCATCCAGAAGTCGCTAAAGTTATACTCGCTATGGATAAGACTACGATACACGAGGTTAACAGTATGGGATGGTTCCCTTTGCACACCGCGTCTCACCACAGTAGCCGTGAAGTTATAGCTTTGTTGCTAAGAGATGGCGCTAACCTGGCGGGTTACACTGATGGTCCTAAGAAATTCCGCAGAACAGCTATCGACATGCTTTTGAACAATCTATCAAAACCAACTGAATACTTGGAAGACGTTTTAGACTCTTACATAACTTCGAGCACACAGAATTTACAGGAGAACGATTGTGTTGTCACTGTTGACTACGCTGTCCTGATACCAAACGTTTGTGAGATGGAACAAATGAAAGTGATTGAAGCTCTGCTAAAGACTGGAAACAGATATGGACAGAGAAGGTTACTCGTGCACCCGTTAGTTGAGAGTTTTCTCTTTTTAAAGTGGAAGGTTTTGCTACCATTTTTCTACACCATAATAGCATTTTATGCTTTCTTCGTGTTCTCTTTATCTACATTTGTCGTGTCTGTGTTCTGGTACAAGGACACGGACAAGGAAGCCCCAGAGTGGCTGGACCCGCATATTTGGGGCTACGTCGTTTACGCTGCAGTGTGTCTCGTATTGATACAGGTAAGATTAATAGATCTCCTAGCATTATTTTGTAATTAAATTATACCTATAATCGCCCACTATTGCACGGTCATTAACGTGGTAGGTTAGGTACCTACCTAATTATATCTTTTGCATTCGTTAGGCAATTTTGGCGCGTAACTAAATCTAACTATAATAATCTACTCTGAATTTGTCCGACAGAATTTACTCGCAGTTTCATTTTTATGATCGGAGTTCTCTTTAAGGCGCATTTTTCAATGGATACCCAGGACCAATTTTCAATACATTGGGCCCCTGCTCGTGAAATTCTGTCAAAAGGTTATAAAATTAGTTATTATCCTCGTAACCCCTGGCCTATTAGCAGATAATGTCTGGCCCCTGACTCCACTAACACTAAAATCGTTCTCATTGCAGGAGCTCCTATACATGAACGTGAAAAGCAGCCGCTACTTCCTCCAATTAGAGACATGGGTGAAGTTCGGTTCCATCGGCCTGGCGACGCTCTTGCCTCCAGCCATCACCATCTCCTCGTGGATGGAGGGGGACTGGCCACGTCACGTGTCCACCGTGGCGCTGCTGCTGGCATGGCTGGAGATGATGTTCCTCCTGTCCAGGTTCCCTAACTGGGGGTATTACGTTCTCATGTTTGGGAAGGTTGCTTCTAATATTGTGAAGGTACGTACCTAATGTTTCCTCGATGGTACAGACGTAGTGCAAAATCTGTTTGCTTCGTAGTTTCACGGGAACGTTCTAATTAGCTTCAATGCAATGGATAAGTACTGAAGTTTATTGTGACAGGAATAAGAATTCGAACGTTTCTGTAGAAGGCCGAAGGGAATAGTTATTTATTTATCCAAGGGGGTAAAGTTGTTGTTTAACTGTCGTGCCAATATTGAGACCTCAGTTAGCGAAAAAAAAAAACCGGCCAAGTGCGAGTCGGACTCGCGCGCAAAGGGTTCCGTACCATTATCAATTTATTATTAAAATCAGTTAAATCAACCTACCTCAAAAACTATAGGAGGTAATTTAATCAAACCAAAAATCGTTGATAGAGTTTATAGCATATATTTTTTTAGAATTTTATATTGCGTAGTTAAAAAAATAGAGGGGGACACATTTTTCAGACTTTGAGAGCTATCTCGAAAACAATTTTCTTAAATAAAAATGAGTTTTATAAACCTTCATATCATTTTGAAGGACTTCATATCCTTCAAATACCTTTCTATTAATACCCCACACGCTTATATACAACTAAAATTTTTTTTATATCCCTCAGTTACATGTATGGAGGGCCGCCACCCCAATGGTTTTTTTTACAATTTAGTATCATAATCCTGTAGCGGTTCATACAACACATATCCTTACCAAATTTCGTTACTGTAGCATTTATAGTTTCCGAGTAGACATGAGCGCCGATGGCCAAATAGGCGGCGGCGGCGCGCCGGTCCAAATTGATCGGCGGCGGCGGCGTATCGGCGGCGTGGCCTTGAAAACAGTTGTTCATAGAGTTAATAGCAAAGCCGAAATTTTCCATAGCAAAAATCAAATTGTCAGAGGGATTGACTCAAATGCTCTTTAACTATCGGTGAATAATTGACACTTAACAATACATCATCATCCGCCCATCGCAGTCCACTGCTGGACATAAGCCTCCCCAATTTCACGCCACCGTCTTCGATCTTGGGCTTCTCACATACAGCTCCTGCCAACCATTCTGCGCAAATCGTCGCTCCACCTTGCCTGAGGGCGTCCTACACTACGTTTACCGACACGCGGTCTCCACTCAAGAACTCGTTTACCCCAGCGGTTGTCGGTTCTACAGCTATTAATTAATATAGCCAGCCCACTGCAACTTCAGCTTGCTAATACGGTGGGCTATGTTGATCACTTTTGTTCTCTGCCGGGTAACCTCATTTCTGATTCGATCCCGCGGAGAAAAGCTTAGCATAGCCCTTTTTGAAGCTCGCTGAGCGACCTTGGACTTGTGGACCAGCCGTATCGTCAGTGTCCACTTTTCGGCTCCGTATGTCATGACGGGTAGGACGCACTGATGGAACACTTTTGTCATCAAACACTGTGGGATCGACGATGTGAAGACTCGACGTAGCTTCCTAAATGCTGCCCAACCTAGCTGAATTCTTCTATTCACCTCATCCTCGAAGTTGTTTGTACCCATCTGTAATGTTTGCCCGAGGTATACATATCTACTTCCCGTACTCGCCATTAATGTTGAATAGAATACTCTTTATTGCACACCTTAACAAAAAAGAAAATATGGTTAAATCAATACAATTGAATGTTGATCCTTTCCAGCTCGTCTTAAACATGTCCGCCCTCCATTGCATTTGAGAACAATTTCGGGGAGATAACGTTCCCTTGTGCCAAGCCTCTATGAAATGGTATAGGATTTGTTTGCTGATTTGTACTTGGACGGACATGGTGGCAGCCTCGAAGATACATCTTATCGCTTGGATGTATTGCCAATCAACTTGAAATCGCTGAAAGAACTCCAGAAGATCTCAATCGAGTCAAAGGCTTTCTCATAGTCCACAAATCCTCGGTCTTCTGTATAATTTGCCCCACAGTTTATGTGGATGTGGTCTATGGTGCCATATCCGCTCAGAAATCCAGCTTGTTCCGGAGGTTTAATTTCGTCGAGTCTCCGCGCAAGACGGTTCGTGATCACTCTTGGGAACAGCCATTTACTCTTCCAAGCCATGTCTTAAAATCAATCAATCAAGGTTTTGTCTCCCTTTTTGAAAAACAGGCTGACCACACTTGTAAATCATGCCTCCGGAGTTCTACCTTCGAATAGGATAGCGTTAAAAAGCTTTTGCGGCTCGCTCAGTAGAGGGCTTACAGGAGGTAAGCCCTCTACTGAGCGAGCCGCAACTACGCTCTACTAATCAGGATTTTAACAGCTCTGTTATAACGCCATCCTATCCCGGGGATTTTCCGTTTTTAAGCTGCCTTAGAGCAATCTCGATTTCGCCGATACTGACTTCTAGCAGGTCTTCGGTGCAGTGGGTCTAGAATCCTCATTTTCGAGATCAGGTCGAGATGCATGCGAAGCATATAAGTGAATAACCGGCTTCGAAGTCGACTTCTCCACGAGCTGTGTAGTCAGCTTCGTCAGGTGGCTTCTTCCTAGAGATTGTACGAACACCATTTTCAACATCGCTTTTTTGTACGTGCTTACTGATCTCTCGGTTTCGCTTGAAGGTTCTGGTTAACGTCCGCTGTGGTTTCCGTCAAGAAGAATTAAGAGTACCTATATAATTATTGGTTTCAATAATTACTAATACGCATATAAGTATTACAACCGAATACAAGAAAACCAAACATGGCTACTAACTTAAATGGATACATAATTTTGTAACTTCCAGGCGTGTACATATATTTGTACTCGACTGAACAACCATAATATTTTACCACGATTTTAGCTATTTAAAAACATTTAATTATTGGTATTAAAAGAAGCGTAATTTTGTGATGCCTCATCAAGGTCACGCCGATTCCACGCCGGTGGCGGCGTCGGCGGCGGCGGCGCGTAGTTTTCTGCCGGCGGCGGCGGCGCGCCGGCGCGGCGCTCATGTCTATTTCCGAGTAAATCGGCTGTGACAGACGGACAGACGGACATGACGAATCTATAAGGGTTCCGTTTTTGCCATTTTGGCTACGGAACTCTAAAAACTGGAATCTTGAGCTCAAGATTCCAGTCGAAGGTCTCAAGACACGGGAGTTGAACAAACTTTGCAGCCAAGTGTAATACAACTGTTTTCCCCTCACTATCGCGAGGAAATATGATTACAAATCTCATCCAAATGTAAATTAATTTAAAAAATATATTTTTAAAACTCAATGTTGAAACGTATCGTAGAGTAGTTACTCCTGGTACTTAGAAATATAGGCAATGGCTTAAAAAGTCACCAATGAGAATTGACCATTTTAGCATGTGAGCTCCGATTGCGCATGTTTACTACGGTCATACAGATCTTGGCAGTAGTGGGCCATAGGAATTAGAGCAAGATCAAATTACTTTGCCACACATGTGAATAAGACGCGTTTTTACCCGCTCGTATAAAAGGATAAAAGAGCGCTTTACGAGCTAGAGAGGGGAAAAGGATATTGCACTCCTACTAGTACAATAGCTAACCAGTTCAGTAGTGCTCAACTTGTTAATCAGTTAGTCGGAGAACTCTAGTTTGCGGAAACTGTTATTGTTCGTAAAATCGTAACCAGCAACTTTAAACAGTATGAGATCTTAGTCGGAGACTTACAGCTGAAAAGGTTTTTGTGGAACCTTCGCTAAAATTATTCCTATTTTTTTAATTACAGATTCTCCTCACCTTTGGGTTCCTAGTGATTGGTTTCGCTTTGAGCTTCATGATCCAGTTTCGTTCGACGGAGCCATTCGACGGCCCTTGGTCGGCCATTGTGAAGACCATGGTCATGATGACCTCCGAGTTTGAATACGAAGCCCTATTCGACGACGACCATGCCAAAACTCTCTCTACATCAATATCCATAGTCAGATTTATGTTTGTTTTATTCGTAATCCTAGCAGCAATTGTTCTTATGAATTTAATGGTTGGTGTTGCTGTTAACGACATAAATGACTTAGAAATCTTAGGGAATATAAGCAGACTTGCGAAACAAGTGGAATTTCTTGGCACGTTAGATATCCTAGTCTACAATAGATTCTTTCAAACAATTTTACCGAAAAGGATAAATAACCACATTAAAAATAGAAGAAGAGTTTCAGGCACAATGAGTCTGTGTCCTGGAAAACCTAGATGGAGGCATTATAAAATACTTCCTACGAAACTAAGAAACGCTCTTTTAGATAAAGCGCAAGCTCAAGAGAAACAGAAGGAAGTTGAGATGGGTTACAAACAATTCAAACAGATTTTAGGGGAAATGCATGAAGTTATTATGAAGAGAGAAAAGAAAAAAGATGTAGCTGTGGAAGATAAACCAGGTAGAATGAAACTAAAATTTGAAGAAATATCAAAACATTTAAAACATTTAGATGACGATGTTATAGACGTCAAAGACCAATTAGTTGAACATGAGAAAACTCAAACTTCTGTAGATGAGCTTAATGTAAAGATGGACCAAATGTCGCTTGAAATAGAGAATATTAAACAGTTTTTGTTAAGATTAGAAAGTAAGTTGAGCAAATAGAATCCAAAATATTTTTTGTCTTTATACAAAGGTTAACAAAATAAACAACGAGAATTAAATTCGTATTTTTTTATTGAATTGCCTACTTAAATTACAGTTATACATATTATGTTAGGTAGGTAGATGAGACAAGTTCATATTGACCTTCAACTCAATAATAAAAACACCGTACTTGTCACATATTTACGAACTTTGAACGCTCCCTATATTAAAAAACCGACGGAATATCTTTCGCTTCAGTACTTAGGGATGGGTGAAACTCGCGGTTGATACTTACTCCTACTGGAACTGAGTGCGTAGCCAAGTTGCCAATCGCTAACGCTCTGTAGCGTATCGTAGTTTTCTCTCTGTGTCACTCTTTCTTATTAGCGCGAGCAAGACGGCTGCCTTTCGTTGACGATTGAGCGTTAGCGATTCGCATCTTGGCTACGCACCCTGGGCAGTGCGTTCTCCGTTCTTTTATTGTGCACTGTGCTCCTCTTTGCTCTTGGCCTTCCTGTCCCGCTGGACAACAATAATGCTGAACTCCCTGTGCGGGGCTACCATCACCTCCTCCTTGTTGCTCTTTATACGAAACACTAGTGGCTCGTCGAAGGGGTCCTGCAAGTATTACCAAATTTCAAAAATTAAAAACCGACTTCGACCGATTGCTCCATGATGCCATCATCAGACCCCAACTACCTGGCACTGAAGCAACAAGACCATCTCGAAATATCTAATATTTGAATATCGGTTCGCGATTCTAGAAGATAATAAAAACGAACAAAAATTCGTGCTCCCATGACGATATTTTTGTAGCTCTACTCACTCTATATAGGGGAACATACCCATTACCCATACTACGTGACCCTTTTTTAAGCGTTTCATCAGCTCGAGTTTTCCAATAGTTACGTGACAAGATACCCGACACCCTCCCTCCTCCCCCTGGTGACCAAGAGTGGTACTTTGACGGACCCCCTCCCCCCCCTAAACAGGTCACGTAGTATGGGTATGTTCCCTAGTTACTAGCTCAGCGGTGAACTACATATGTCGCCGTGGCTGTTTTCGTTACACGAGGGCGATTATCTTTGATCCTTAATCAAACACGAGACACACCAAAATTTCATTGGTTTTGGCCCTTTTCAGTGAAACGCAAGATTCAAAATAAGGTGGGAAACATATTCCCATTATCCGATTAAGGGTTAATTTGTTTTTCATGGGATCTTTGCCTAAAAGGCCCTGTTGGGGGCATACTGTTCAGTAAAATCCAAATGGCTTATAGTGGTCACGCGTTCATCGATTATCGTGCTACGCATAACTTTCGCATTTGCATGTCTGTCAAAGTGCGAGTGTGACAACGACGAGAAACGATTAAAGATGGGACATGGGACCATCATAAGCCTATAAGGTAAGTTGGGGTAAGCTGAATTCATGCTTTTCAGAATGGGGAAAGACAAAAAATCGTCCTTCTGGCACAGCAATCGTCATTTTGTCTTACCCCATTCAAAAAACCGTTTCAACTTATACAGAGCGGCCCATTCAAATCGGTCAGTATGGGAAAGTCTGAAACTATAAGACATACGAAGATTTGTTCTTAGGAACTTTGTCACCGATTTTTATAAAAAGAAAAACTGCATTCATACATTTGAAAAAAAAAAAACTGTACTCAGCCAGGGAATCGAACCCGGTTGTTTTGAAAAAATAAACTTACACTATTTCTATTCAGGTATCGGTTGTGTAGATCTTAAGCAGTAAATGTCTTTAAGAAACATGATGTCTAAAATGAATGGAATTGATTGTTTTCATGTACTTACATTTATTTTACTAGGTGTTTATTGTGTAAATCTTAAGAAGCAAAAGTTTTTTTTTATCATATTTTTAAACGCAGTTTTCCTTATTATTAAAATCGATGACATGGTTCCTAAGAACAGATCTTCGTATGTCTTATAGTTTCAGACTTTCCCATACTGACCGATTTGAATGGGCCACCCTGTATACCCCAACTGTACCCCAGTGATCGGAACTTTGGGTGCAAACTTTTAACAAAACTTGTCAAGTGGACATGAAAGAGCACATTATGTACCTAAATCCGTTAAAATATACATATCTAGACACCCAAATATTGTAAGTTCAAGATTCCGAGATAGGCATAAAATTGGATCCAGATTTTTCAATAAGATTCGTTTTTTTTGGCTAAAGTGTGGCTAGATTGACTTACGTAAGTCAATTTTAAAGTTTTGAGTTTTGTACCCATAGTTTTGATTTACTGGATGACGTTTTTGTTGAAACTGTTATTATGAAGGTTGTTAGCAAGCAATCGACTCGTGCTTGACTAACACTATTTGAATTTGGAAGCTCATCATACATATTGTCTATGTATGATGAGCCTTCAAACTTCAATCGACTGACAGATCTTCAATAACAAACATGTTTTTATAAGTGATTTTAATTAAATAAATAGTGGTGAGAAAGAAGCGTTGTGCCGTTTGAATTAATGTCCAGGGCCCTCGAAGCAACCAAACAAGAGGTTATGGGCCCTTTGGAACTTTAAGGAAGGAGACAATAATTGTGAAAGCATTTACGTATTAGCTTTTTAGTTTTGGCATGTAAATATTTATCAAAATTAACCATAGCAACGGAAGGTTGTTTACAAAATAAGCATAGCAACGAGTCAAGGAAAACCGTAAGTCAATTTTAAACAGGAATCCACATCATGGACAACTTAAAGAGTTTAAAATCAAACTCAAATTATTCGAACTGGAGAAAATTAGCAAAATTATTTCTGGATGCGAAAGGAATTGGAGCCGACTGCGAAGACAAAGGTAAAGACAGTAAAGCTAAATATTATATTTTAAATTCAATTGATGAAAATATCATACATTATGTGATAAATTGCTTAACTACAAAGGATATTTTTGAAAAATTAGACATCGTCTTCAATTATAAGGCTGGAAAAGACAGCCATTTAAAAGTGATTGAATTTTATAATTACAAATCTACCGGAAATATAATAGAAGATATCAGCAAATTACAAAATATGTGTTTCGAACTAGAATCTACTGAGAACAAAATAAATAATGACATGCTTATGCAAAAGATTTTAACAATTTTACCTTCAAAATTAAATTACTTCAGAACTGTATGGGAGGTAACTCCAAAATCTGACCAAACCATACATAATCTCATAGAACGTATACAAAAAGAAATTAGGCTTCTTGAAAACAATAATTTAGAGATGAATCATCAAGCAGAGGAAGCCATGAAAAGTAACGAAAGAAAATGCTTCAGTTGTAATCAACCAGGGCATATTGCCAGGTTCTGTACCAATAAAAAATGTTCAATTTGCAATAAAAGTGGCCATACTTCTAGTGAATGTTTTTCCTTAAAAATCTGTAGGAAATGCAACAAGAAGGGACACATTGAGAAATTTTGTCGCACGTTTAGCCTGGTGAGTGAACAAATGAAGCATACCACTAATATTAGAGCCATTATCGATTCGGGTGCATCATCCCACATGTTTTTCAATAACGATATTATAAATTTTACAGAAAATATAAAGGTCGATATAAGATGTGCCAATGCAGAGAACTTAGTCGCTCAAGCCATAGGTACAATCAACGCAAACACCTTTGAACTGGAAGATGTACTACATGTTCCTGCAATTTCAAGAAACCTGATATCTGTAAGTTCAATCACTGATCACGGAGCTTCTGTACACTTCGTTGGAAATAAGGTAACTGTAAAGAAACATAATCATACCATTTTAAGTGGATATAAAACTAAAAACGGTCTTTATGAAACGGAATTTTCTGCCAATATTGTTCGCGAGGTATTGTTTTCGGAGAATGCCGATATCTGGCATCGCCGGCTAGGTCACGTATCAGATGTGCCGCATTTAGCTAAACTTGTGAATGGTATCAAAATTGGGGGGGATCATAAAGAAAACATTTGTGAAATATGTGTTAAAGCTAAAATGTCTAGAAAACCTTTCAAAAATAATAGAGTTAAAGCAAAATTCCCTTTAGACATTATTCATACCGACGTTTGCGGTCCCATTGAAATTCCCACATGGGATGATAAAAAGTATTTCATAACATTTTTGGACGATTTTACACATTTCTGTGTTGTTTATTTAATTACTTTTAAAAGTGAAGCCTTTGATAAAATAAAACAGTTTGTGACTCTAGCAGAAAATCATTTCAATACAAAAGTGAAGAAAATTAGATGCGACAACGGCCGCGAATACTCGAACAATAACCTCATGTCTTGGTGCAATTCTAAAGGTATAATACTAGATTTCACAATACCCTATACTCCGCAATTGAATGGAAAAGCCGAGAGACTCAATAGAACCCTGTTAGAAAGAACAAGAGCATTAATATTTGATGGCCGGGTTCCAAACTATCTATGGGGTGAAGCTCTTATAACTGCCAGTTTCCTAATCAATAGAAGTCCCACCGAAGGCAGAGATAAAACTCCAGCGGAAATGTGGTTTGGCATCAAACCAGATGTATCACATATAAGACGTTTTGGTTCAACAGCATACTATAAAATAAACTATGGTGTACGAAAGCTAGATGTTAGATGCAATAAAGGGATCCTGATTGGATATATCAGGAATGGTTACAAAATATGGGTGGATGAAACAAAAACAATTGTAAGAGCAAGGGATGTAAGAATAAATGAAAATGAGCAAGGTATATATGTAGATGAAGAAAATGATGAACGAATTCGAGGACTTTGGACGCTAGATGATGAAAATCAAGAAACAATTACGGAAGGCACAACGCAAAACAAAGAAAATAGCAGACAGGAAGAAGATCATGTTAGAAGAGTCAATGAAGGTCGAGTAGGAGACAAAGTGGGAAGAATTGAGAGAAATAGTAGTATGGAGAACGTTCGAGAAGGAGGAACATCAAAAAGAGATAAAAGTAGAAGAAATATGGAGAATTTTCGAGAAGGTGATGTTCATTTGAGAAGATTAAGCAGTGAAACAAGTGAAGATGAAACAAATGAAGGCAGAGAAGAAGATGAAATAAATGAACATGAAAGAAATGAAAACGAAACAACCGACAATGAAACAAATGAAGGTAGAAAAGATAATGAAACAAAAGCTGGTGAAATAAATGAACAGGAAAGAAATGAAAACGGAACAATTGAAAATGAAACAAATGAACATGAACATACTGAAGAAGAAATAGTTGAAGTAGAAGAAGACAATAATGATGTATTTTATGATGGGAATGAAGAATTTTTAAATAATGATGAAGACGAAAACCGAGTCGGAAGTGATGAAAATCGAAATAATAATAGTGAAAATAATCAAAATAGAAGAGTTCAACCTGCCAGAGAACGCAGATTACCTGAAAGATATAAAGATTATTTAATGAATTATGATACAGAAGCATATAATAATGTTAACTTACGAGGAGGCAATAGAATCAAAAGAAAAGGACAAATGGAAAAAGGCAATAGAAGAAGAAATAAAATCACTAGAAGAAAATAAGACGTGGTCATTTGTGGATGAAAAGGAAGCAAAAGGAAGAAGATTAGTTACGAGCAAGTGGATCTTCACAATAAAATCTGATGGTAGATATAAAGCTAGACTAGTTGCCAGAGGCTTTCAGCAAAAATACAAAATAGATTATGACGAGACGTACAGTCCGGTAGTTAATAGTACGTCTTTAAGAATTTTACTATCAATTGCCGCAGCAAAACGGTTAAAAATAAAACAGTTTGATGTGAAAACAGCCTTTTTACATGGAGATTTGAAAGAATGTATATACATGAAGGTACCCAAAGGATACAGCAACAAAGAGGGGAAAGTATGCAGACTAAACAAGAGCTTATATGGCTTAAAACAAGCTCCACTCATGTGGAATATCAAGTTTACGGATTTCTTAACGAAGATGGGGTTTAAACAAATGAAACTTGATCAATGCATTTTTGTCATGGAAGGTGAAAGGAAAATTATACTTGCGGTATATGTCGATGATGGATTAGTGCTTGGTGAAAGAGAAGAGGATCTAGTGTATACAATAGAAATAGTCAAAAAGGTTTTTGAACTGAGAGTTTTAGATGAAGTGACAAATTATATTGGTTTGGATATAAAACAAGATGAAAGCGGGATTAAAGTTTTTCAGAAGACATATAGTGAGAAAATCATTAAGAAATTCAATCTGAATAATGCTAAAGAATGTAAATGTCCATCAATCCTGATAGAACAACATCCGTCTATTAAAGTTGATACAAAGTCTCATGAGCTTTACCGCGAGATGATAGGGTCATTGTTATATCTTTCGAATAAAACACGACCAGATATTAGCTTTCATGTGGGTTATTGTTCGAGACATCAAAATTCACCAAATTTAAATGATTTGAATAATGCTAAAACAATTTTAAGATTTTTGAAAGGCTCAACAGAAAAAGGGGTTCATTTTTGTAAAGATGATAAGATACTTAGGGGTTATTGTGACTCGGATTTCGCAGGAGATCCAGACACTAGGCGCAGCACTTCTGGTTTTGTGATTTGGCTGAATGGTGGACCAGTGGCATGGAGTTCGAGAAAACAATCGGTAGTTGCTTTGAGCAGTACGGAAGCGGAATTTATATCAGCAGCAGAATGCTGTAAAGAACTACTGTTCATAAGAGATCTGGTGTTTGAGATAACAAAAGAAAAATTAGACGTTGAGATGAGAGTTGACAATCAATCTGCAATTTGGCTTATGAAGAAAGGAATCATGGGTAAAAGAAGCAAACATATAGATGTAAAATACTACTATCTAAAGGAGAAAATTGACGAGAATCAGATTACAGTTAAATACTGTCCGACTGGATCACAGCTGGCTGATATACTAACTAAAAGTCTACCGGCTGTAAAATTTGAAAAATGTCAACGGAGATTAGTGTCTGAGTGATATAGTGGTTACTCAATGTGAGTAGTAGAGTGTAGTTTAAGTGCGGGCTAAAGTGAACGTTACAAACTAATTTTCGGAAAATATGGGGTTTTCTTTTTATAACTATCGTACTTAGTATGTAAGTTTTTTATAGGGTGTGTAAATGTATACTGAAAGGAGACTTAAGGATTCTAGAACAAAATAAAGTAAGAATTAAGGGGGTGATTAATAATGGTTCACTTAAGGGGGTGTGGGTGATAGTAACTGAATCATTATTCATCAATCATTACGAAGAAAACCTAATTCATAAAGTCTGGTCAGAGAGTATTATTCGTTTTAATATTTACAAAGTTTCTGACAATATCCTTAAGTACTCTTTTTCTTTCTAAATGTATACTTATTTAATTTGAGATAATGATAATTTTATTTAGTAGTTTGTACGTGTTGGATGACTGAAGATTGACGTATCGAGTGGGAGAGAAATAAAAAGACAAGATATATTATATTGTATGTATTTTATAATTGAGAAGGACGATATATCGAGTGGGAGAAAACAGTAAAGTCGAGAAGATGAATAGAGGATAAAGGTTATTAGTAGTTATTTATGTATTGGTACAATGTGTCGAGCGGTGGAGGAAATGTGAGGAGTATGAGGCGAGTTGAATGTAGTTATTTATGTATTGGTACAATGTGTCGAGCGGTGGAGGAAATATGAGGAGTATGAGGCGAGTTGAATTGAATAATGACAAAATTTATTTATTTATATATTAATCGTTACGTGTTGACGAGTAGAAGCGATGGGTGAATATGTAAGAATTTGAAAACTGTTATTTAGACATGTATTCGAAATTGTTGGATAGGAGAGTAGAACGGTAATAACTTTGATTATGATTTGATTAATTTGATGTTGTAATTTAAAAAAAAAAATGTTGTATAGTCTGATGTAGTAATGTTTGGAAATTTTTGTTTTTTTTGGTAATTAGAAGTGTTTTGTAATAATACGCCAAGCAGAGTCGATTGAGGGGGTGTGTTATTATGAAGGTTGTTAGCAAGCAATCGACTCGTGCTTGACTAACACTATTTGAATTTGGAAGCTCATCATACATATTGTCTATGTATGATGAGCCTTCAAACTTCACTCGACTGACAGATCTTCAATAATAAACATGTTTTTATAAGTGATTTTAATTAAATAAATAGTGGTGAGAAAGAAGCGTTGTGCCGTTTGAATTAATGTCCAGGGCCCTCGAAGCAACCAAACAAGAGAAACAAACAGACGCACAAAATTTACGCATTTCGACTAAATAAATGGTAGGCGATGAGAGAGGCACGTGTATCGATCGTCTTTTTTCAGTAGATACAGATACAGGTAGCCCACCGAAGTTTCGTACTGACAAAAAATGAACGACGAAACAATCACCATACATAGGTACATAGGTCACTGAAAAGAGAGTTCTCTTAAACTCTCGTGAGCACCAAAGATAAATAGATTTAAAGAAGGAAATTCAGATTACATATTAGAAATTGTTAAAAAGTAATAAAATAACAATCACTTACTTTGTACTTCTTTATATTTAGTCTCGGTATTTATTTAATTTTCGACAGTAAGTGTTTTTAATCTGCTCATATCCACCATGTTTTCTTCAGAGTCTCTTTCTTTTTTTTTAATGTCTAATGGCGCTACAGGCTTAAGTTTTTCTCATACAGACACCGATGCTATCAAATCCTTCTTGTTTTATTGAGTTTCTTCGGAATGTGAAGGCATGTGAGATAGATGGGCGCATTCTGCTGCCAGATGCCTTCAGATTCCGCACAAGCTCTATGGACATATAGCTAACAAAATTTAAGGTACCTTCTTTGTTGGCCATGATGACTGAGTCCACAGACTCCCCGTCCATTATACGGTCCACTGAGCTGTTTGTAAATACATATACAATTATACATAAGTAGGTACCTACGTGCACGTTCATAAATTGACCATCGCTTAACCCTCGAGTCTCGAGAGTCGAGAACCACACGTTTGTATGCTCAAATTACTTATAAGAAGAGGGTAAGGAGAGAACGCAGTAGCGGCAATGACCACAAACCATTAAACATGGGACCTACCTACAGGAGGCATTTTATCAATTACCTAGGATTAATCTACACGAGGCATTTGACCGACTGATGAAAAATTCTAGTTTTAAATTACCGTATTAACTAAAAACGTGTCTCGTTCGTCCTTCAGTAACTTCTGCTCAATCTTCATATGATTAACGTGTGTCATTTCAATATTTCTCTTAACAATAAGCACTCGACTATTCTTAGCTTCGCTATTTTTATATATATAACTAAGTACTTAATGTGTTTATTACGAAAATGTTGGAATCGGGCAGGCTATGGCCCATAAAGCCACGCGATGACGGCAGAAAGTATACATTTATTACGTCCCTCGGTAATTCTCAAAATAGTGGCATCGTACCCTGCCGTTACGTTTTTGAATAGAAAGTATATGAAATATGCACGTTTTTTTTTACAGATAGACACTAATATTACACATCGAGGCCAAAACATTATTTATCTAACCATATAATACTTTTTTAGAAAAAAAATTAAGAAACCCGTTTTCTACTGTACCCTGCCTTGTCCAAACACGACACTGCTCCAGTTTTAGCTCTTTAGATTATTTAACGACAGTTGTATGATAATGAAACTTGATTTTTTATAGAAACTATACTATTACATTATTAAATATGACGTTGCACACGATGTTTAGATTACTTTTAACATAAATATTCACGTTCGAAGTTTGTCCAGCGATATTTTCTCTGTATCCTGTGCGTTCGCGGTATTGCACCTCACACACACATAGAAAGTCTTATTGAGAACCTAATAGAAGCAAAACACGTCTTCAGTATGGTTCTAACCGCTGGTGGAGAGGTTTCTGCACGAGGTGCACCTGTCTTGTGTCGACAATTTTTCGAAGTGTGACGTTCGGAGTTTGTAACAGGTATGTACACTTTATCCTGGCATGCTTATTTTAAAATATTAATACGGTTGGTTTCTTACTTACACTATTTTAATATTCCATTGGGGTATAACTATATACACTAAAATTATGGTACGTGTATTATTAACAGTTAAGGAGATAATATCTAGTTAGTCGACTTTTCACTGCACCCTGTGCAACTTTATCCTGCCATCACTCTGCAGGGTAAAGTGACCGTTGACAGGATAAAGTGAAAAAAGCTATTTATACAAAGTTTTTACGAACTTGCGCTATATGCAGGTAATTGCATATGTATGTTTGAGGGTATAATGTCTTTCTACAGAATTTCATTTTACCGAATATCACTTGCCAACCCACGTTTCGCAGATCATTCACTTGGCATACTAACATTGCCAACTTTCATTTAGTTCCTCTTTCTTTTTTAGTGATATATGTGTGACGTCCACTAATCACTAGGGGTAAGTTAGGTTTCTAGATTAACAATTAAACACCAGATAATTAATTAGAAATAGCCGTTGCGTGCACCTCCGCTCGGGTCGAGTGACAGCTGTCAAATCTCTCGCCACCGCGCGGCCGTACCCCGCCGCTATATCGTTTAATCATCACATCTCTTTCTTTTTTTCAAATTTCACTTTTACCAGTTTATCTAAATCTACTAAACAGTTTAACAAACATTTTATATACTAACATAAAATCACAATAATAATAACTTTGAAATCTTTGAATAACAGTCTTCCTAGACAGTTTGACAAACATTTTATATACTAATATAAAATCACAATAATAATAACAACTTTAAATTACAGTCTTACTAAACAGTTTGACAAACATTTTATATACTAATATAAAATCACAATAATAATAACTTAAAGTTACAGTCTTATACCCCATTTAATCATCATACTGGTTTAACTATTTTCTACTCCGTTAATTCGTCTTCCATTTCGCAATCATTAAGGTCTTCAGATTCCGGATCATTTGGCTGCATGTTTCTGCCACACACCTCCCATTTACCTTCTACTCTTTTTAGGTGCACAATATTTCTCTTCAATTCCTGACCAGTCTCATCATTTCTTAATTTGTATTCTGACCCTTTACTATCTACAACCGTGTGTGGCGTAGGATTAAAATTAGTAGTTAGTTTATTTTCTTTTATTAGATTCTTTACATAAACCTTTTCACCATTTTCTATTTCTGTAATCTCCGCTCTTCGCTTCCTATCTTCGTAACTTCTTCCTTTTTCCTTCATTATTTTGTCTTTATCTCTAAAGTCTGTAACAATTGGTTGATCAATATCGGAAAGTAACGGTAGTTTGTCCCTAAACTGCCTATTATAGAATAACTCAGATGGTGTTTTACCCGTGGTCGAGTGCGGTGTACTATTATACATTACTAAATATTTTAACAAGTCATCATACCAATCAGATTTCTGGCTCTGGCTAATGCGTAATCTTTTGAGGATGTCGCGGTTTTGTCGCTCAACTTCACCATTTTGTTGAGGTGAGTATGGCGTAGTAAAATTTATTTTAATATTTAATTCCCTACAGAATGTTTTAAATTCCTCACTGGTGAATTGTTTCCCATTGTCAGCGGTTATATTAAGGGGGGTTCCAACTCGTGAAAATATTTCTTTAAGTACCTTTATCGTTTCGGCAGATGTTATAGTTTTCATGGGTTTCACTTCTTTGTATCTGCTGTAGTAATCTACTATGACAAATAAATGATGCCCACTGGGAAGTGGACCCATAAAATCAACCGCAACATCCACCCAAGCTTCGGTCGGTAACTCACGTCGGGTAAGTGGCATCCGGCGATTTGGAGCTGACACTAAAGTGCAACCTTTGCAATTTTTTACTACTTTCTCTGCATCAGAGTCAATTTTTGGCCACCACACTTTAGTGCGCAGTCTACTTTTCATCGCTCCAATGCCGGGGTGCCCCTCGTGAGCCGCGTTTAAAACTGCTTGACGCAATTTTTCCGGAATTACGATCTTCGACCCCCTCAACAAAAGATCACCATGAGTCCAGAGTTCTGTTTGAAATATTCTGTACGTATTAATACAAGGATCCCAAACATTTGTATGCAAGGCTTCAGAGACAAATTGTATTTCTTTATCTAGTACAGACTCTTGCATGATTTCATCCATCCCTATCGCACAAGGTTTAGAATACTCAACAATTTGATTTATGTGATGCTCATCCTCAAACGGCTGGGCTACATTTGTTGTACACAACCTAGATAAACAATCCGCGATATTGGTTTTCCCTGGTTTGTACACTACCTTGAAATTATAGGCCTGGAGACGTAATACCCAGCGCTCGATTCTCGCGCATGATTTGGTCCTATTCCCAAATATAACCTCCAGCGGTTTGTGATCAGTCACCAAATCAAATGTTTCCTTGCCGTATAGGTACATTCTAAAATGTTCTACAGCCCAAACTAGAGCAAGAGCTTCTTTTTCAGTCTGGCAATAACGTTTCTCCACATCTGTGAGGCTTTTGTTTCCGTAGGCAATCACACGTGATCCGTTATCGTCAGACTGAACAAGTACAGCACCTAACCCCACTGGACTAGCATCTGCCATTACGGTAGTTCTATCGTTCGGGTCATAGTATCCGAGTGTATGAATGCTGCTAAGGGATTCTTTTAAATCAAGAAAGGATTGTGTTTGTTCCGGTCCCCAATGTGAGGTTATATCAGCATTCTTTCCTAATTTTAAGGTCAACAGTCTTCTTAGGGGTTCAGATTTTGTTGCCAGGTTTGGAATCCATTTGTTGACATAATTAACTAACCCTAAGAAACTCTGTATCTCTTCTACAGTTGTTGGTTCCCTGAATCCTTCCACTACTTTCACATATTTGTCGAGAGGTTTAATTCCTTGTTCGGATAATTCGTGACCCAAAAATTGGATACAATTAACATTAAAAACGCATTTCTCCTTGTTCAACAAGATATTATTTTCTTTGAGAACTTCTAAAACATGTTTCAGTCTAGCATTATGCTCAGAGTCATCCTTGCCATACACCAGAATGTCGTCTATAAAATTAACAACACCTTCGCATGGCAGCAGGACTCGCTCTAAAATTTTTTGGAAATGCTCAGGCGCACACGAAATCCCGAATAAAAGACGTTTGTATCTGTACAACCCTTGACTCGTTATAAAGGTCGTAATATCCCTAGAGTCCTCGCTAATCTCAACTTGGTGGAATGCGTCCTTAATATCAAGCTTAGAAAATACACGCGCTTTTTTGAACTTGGTTAGCAACTGATCCATTGTCGGCAACGGGTGGTTTTCTCTAACGATGGCTTTATTAGCATTCCGCATATCTACACACACTCTAACGTCACCGTCCGATTTGAGAACTGGCACTATCGGCGAGACCCATCCCGAGGCTTTAGTGACAGGTTCTATAATGTCTAATTTCAGCAATTGGTCAATTTTGTTCCGAATTTTGTCCTCCAAGGGAATTGGGACTCGCCGACAGGGCTGAGCCACTGGTTTTACATTTTTATTTATTGAAATTTCTAGTTGAACATCCTTAATCTTAGGAAAACTTTGTTCGCTTACCGAGTTTACTTCCAAACCGAGCTTCAAAACTTTCAGGGCTATTGCAGAGTCCTTTCCTAACAGATCTCGAGAGCCGTCCTTGATAACATAAAATGTCCCTGTTTGGAGTTGTTCGCCTACCTGAATGTCTGTATCAAATGAGCCAATAATCGTCAACGGTGTGCTACTACCATATGCAAAGAAAGCCCTGTCTGGATTGACTATAGTTTAACAGTGTAATTGATAAGTGCGTGCAGTTATTAAAGTTTCTGCTAGTGCAAGCTCAGTGCGTATGTATATGTAACCGTACCGTAAGTACTTAACTCCGCGTGTGGTTTTCTTCTCAATCTGAAATTTTCACTATCAGAGTAGACGATCTAAGCATCTAAAGACTTGCTTAACTATATTTTAACGTTAAGGGCACCTGTGCGCGTGTGTTTTTACTGTTTTTTTTTATATTACTACATTTACTATTTGTTTTTAGTTAGAGCTTAGTTTTAAGATATATAATAATGTCCCTATCAGCAAACAATGTCGCCCCCGCGACTACGTCGTTGGATACATCTCTACCCTGCCCACACTGCCCTCAGCCCCATTATTTTAAAGGCTCCAAAGGCTTGAACATTCACATAGCCAAAAAACACAAACAACGCATCACTTGTTCGGCTCCCGTGATATCTGCCCCCTCCTCAACAGTCACGAGTGTCACGACACCCATTGCGCAACCCACACCCACATGTTCGGACCTTCCATTTTGGCAAACCATTAGTGACCTGAAAGATAACCTCCCAATACTTAAACGAATCCCCAGAGGCGCTCGCGTCGCAGTTTCCCAAAGTTTAGCGGACACTATTAAAACCGTTCTCACTGAAAATACTAAAATTGCGTGGGAACAACTGTTGACTTTTTCTTTCAGAATTTTACACGTTGTTAACGATAGCCAGTCCCGAAAATCTCTAACTACCAAAATTAAAGAAAACTGCACTGATAAGTCCACGTCCCTCTCTTTTACTGTTCGACAACACACAAATAATACTAAAAACATTTTTAAAACAGTTGAAAATAAAGTAGCTGATGGCGACATTAGGGGAGCCGCTCGTATACTGTTTTCCAACGACGTAGTGGAGCCTGACGGTCCTGATACTCTTTCGGCCCTAAAACATAAACATCCACCTCCAGCAGCTAACCTCGTCCTCCCTGATCCTCCGCAAACCAACAACACGTCGCTCAAGGCTACAACAGAAGACGTTCTGACTGCTATCATGTCCTTCCCTAATGGCTCCACGGGAGGCCTTGATCGACTGACGCCACAACATCTTAAGGACCTTTTGAGCAGCGACTGCCACGGCACGCGTGATGAGCTCCTTAAAAACTTAACAGCTTTAGTGAATTTAATGTTGGCCGGCGAGGTACCCACGGACGTGATCGACATTTTGTATGGTGCAAACTTATGTGCCCTACAAAAAAAAGGCGGCGGCATACGACCAATCGCTGTTGGAACTACTTTCCGGCGTCTGACGGCTAAGATTGCATGCCGTGCAATTTTGGGAAAACTAGGAAAACAGTTTAGCCCCATACAATTGGGGTTTGGTTCCAAAAGCGGTTGCGAGGCCGCCGTCCACGCCGTGCGCACCTACGTGGAGCGTCGGGCAGGTGAGGTGCTGCTGAAGGTGGACATTTCAAACGCCTTCAATTCCGTGGACCGTGCCACCCTGCTGACACAGATAAAAGAAAAAATCCCTGAAACCTACAATTTTTTATGGCAATGCTACAGTTCCCCTACCAAGCTTTTATACAAATCCAACCTTTTGGCCTCCTCTGTTGGCTGTCAGCAGGGTGATCCCTTAGGGCCAGCCATTTTTAGCCTTGCCATCCACCCTGTCATTACAAGTCTAAATTCCAAATTAAATCTGTGGTATTTAGATGACGGCACACTAGGAGGTGAAGTAGATACTGTTTTGGACGACCTACAAAAATTGACATCTGCATTTAAATCTATTGGCCTGACCTTAAATTTTTCAAAATGCGAACTTTTTTTGTTAAATACCTCAACCGACAGCAAATGTATAGAGGAAAGTTTTGCAAAAGTAGCCCCCGGAATCAAAATTGTTAGTGAAAATCAGCTTCACCTCCTAGGCTGTCCCATTTTAGATCAATCGTTTGATGATTATGTTGGTGACAAAATTCAAAATTTTAATTCTGTTTCGGAACGCCTACTAAAAATTAACATGCATACCGCTTACACTATAATTCGATATTGTCTTTTCGTACCTAAATTTACATACGTTCTTCGCAGCAGTCATCTTTGGAAGCATCCAAATCTGCTTTTGAAGCTTGACGTTTTAATACAAGAAACTTTGGCCTCAGTTTTCAATTTACCATTCGATGAGAAATCTTGGACCCAGGCCACTCTACCTATCCGGCACGGGGGCCTGGGTATCCGCAAAATTTCCAGCATATCTCTTCCTGCCTTTCTGTCCTCAGTGCACTGCGCTCAGACTCTAATCGCAAATATTTTGACTCCTTCTCTCGGGGTTATGGAGGCTGCGCATTGCACTGAGGCCAAGAATGTTTGGCTACTGACCTGCGCTAACACTGACCCGCCTGCCAATCCTTGTTCACAGAGGCAATGGGACGAGCCGCTCTGTCGACTAGTGCGGAATAATCTTGTCAATACGTCAACTTGTCCGACAGATCGAGCTCGTCTTCTTGCGACTGCGGAATGGGAGGCGGGTCTATGGCTAAAAGCTCTTAGATAATTGCACCTTCCGTCTGGCGACTAGTTTGCGCATAGGGGCAGCAACAAACGTCCCACATCGCTGCCAATGCGGAGCCATGGTCGACCGCCTGGGTCACCACGGACTCTCCTGCGGCCGGAGCGCCGGGCGCATACCTCGGCACGCCAGCATTAATGACATTATCCGACGGGCCCTTGTCAGCGTGAAAGTTCCCGCCATCCTGGAGCCCGTTGGGCTGGCGAGGGACGATGGCAAGAGGCCCGACGGCATGACACTGGTGCCTTGGAAGATGGGACGCCCCTTGGTATGGGACGCTACATGTGTAGACACCCTCGCGCCGTCCCACCTTCCAGGCACTAGCAATAGTGCTGGCCGTGCTGCATCCACAGCGGAGGACCTCAAACGCCGCAAATATGCAACCCTTGGCAGTGGCTATATGTTTGAGGCGTTTGGGGTCGAAACGCTGGGGCCTTGGGGACCCAATGCGCGTCGTCTTTATAGAGGCATAGCCTCACGACTAATCGATGCCACTGGTGACCAGAGGGCTGGTCAATATTTCGCTCAGCGAATAAGCATTGCCATACAACGTGGCAATGCGGCCAGCCTTCTGGGCACACTGCCCATTGGCAGCGATTTAGGCGAGATTTTTTATTTGTAGGTTCTTTTATTATATATGTATTTTTTTATATTACTGATTATGTTATATAAGTAGTATTAAATTAATTGTGTTATTAATAATAAATAAAAAAAAAAAAGATTGACTACCTGATTCATTATCGAAACATTATGTTGTTTCAGGTAGTTCCATGTTGACTCGGTCAAAATATTACTCTTGCTGCCAGAATCTATGACTAAATCTACTTTGATCCCTCCGACATGGCAGCTGATTGTTTCATCATTATCTAGGTGAAATATGTAATCAACATTAGTCTTCTGAGGTAGGGTCTTAATATATGGTTTCTCAGTGTTTTTTGTCTCCAAATGAGGTTTCTTTGCAGGAACATGGCTTGAGTGTGGACGTTTTCTTTTAGAAACTCGAGTTTTGCATTGGCTCCTAAAATGTCCATTAAACCCACATTTTAGGCATTGCTTAAACCTGGCGGGACAACTGTTGCTATCTGCGTTGTGACTTTCATTTCCACATCTTGAGCATCCGGTTTTTCCAGCGTTGCCTCTTTTTATTGTATCTATTTTATTTATGGTCAAGGTCTGTGGCAACTGGTTATAATCATTTAGCTGCCTATCTACAGCCTCTATTGAATTTGCTTCCAAAATTACCTTGGTCAGAGTGACCGAATCACCTAAGGTAAGGATTTTCTTTCTAAGGTCCTTTGACCAACATTTTTCAACAATCTGGTCTATTAAGTTGTCTTCTTCACAAGAAAACTTACATTTGCTGCTTTGATGTCGAAGGCGTACAAGAAATTTTTCGAAACTTTCACCTTGTTTCTGTTTCAAAAGCCGAAACAAATGTCTTTCATATATTTTACTTTGACGAGGCAAGAAGAATTCATCAAATTTCTCAAGGGCCGATTTATAAGCATCAACTTTGTCTTTGTCCTCATCAGGCACCACCTTATCAGGAATATTGTAATATATCTCTTGAAGAGATAACCCGCCTACATGCAGCAAGGTAGCCTTCTTTTTTTCCGGTTCGGACACATTTAATGCCACTAAATACAATTCGAGCCCCCTTTTCCATTTTTCCCAGCGCAACCCCACAGAAATGGAGTCGCCTTCGCAGTCAAACGACTCTAAGGGTGGTTTTTGGGACATTCTGGCCGACCTAAAACAAGATCTTAATTTTAGTACCAATGCAAACTACCTATACAACTTTTCTCATTTATTTTGCTAGTACCAGTTGACAGCTCAACTTACTACTTATAGGTACTCTGTTTGCATACAGGTAAGCATTTTTTTTTTTTTTATTATTTTTGTTATTTTACAAAACTTACATATCCAGGTCTAGTCGTAAGTACCAACTATTACACAATAGGCATGTTAATAGTTTACTTCTTGTTAATTCACTTCTTAGTACCAGCCTTTATAGACCTACTACTACTTGTCATTATTTTTCTCGTTAGTACCGGTTCGTTCAAACCTACTACTACTTGGTTGGGAGAGATAATTATTAGTATTATTATGTTAAAATGCAATGTCTACGTGTCTTCCTTTACAATTACAACCCTTTTGGGCGTAGATATTTTTAACAAACTATTGTAAGCACTCGTATCGTATGTAATGAAATTTAGGTTAGGTCAGCTCTGTAAAAGTTACTTTGTTTGTTGTTTATAGACAAATCATACAGAAAATCTGGTTTATTCATAGTTATAGTTTGTTAACTTGTATTGTATTGGTAACACGCAAACATAGCATATTCGTTAGCTAAACAGCAGAGTCTCTTTTTAGGTTATCTCTCTCCCTTTTTCCAAAACTTTTGTTTCTCGGACTTACCCACAGACTCGTCGCCACTTGTGACGTCCACTAATCACTAGGGGTAAGTTAGGTTTCTAGATTAACAATTAAACACCAGATAAGTAATTAGAAATAGCCGTTGCGTGCACCTCCGCTCGGGTCGAGTGACAGCTGTCAAATCTCTCGCCACCGCGCGGCCGTACCCCGCCGCTATATCGTTTAATCATCACAATATGCATCTGTAAATATTCTGTTCTATGATGAGGATGCAATTTCCTCGAAGGTCGGGCTCAGTAAGGCGATCCTTTGAGATCCCTCGTGTGTTGCTTGGCGATCCAGGGCCTGATCACAACATTAGAGTCACCGTTAAACGTCTGGTATTTGGACGATGGGGAGGTGAATCCGATATCGTGCTCAATGACGTCCGCAGACTTTCGCCAATCTTGTGGTCAATAGGCTTAGACGTAAATTCTTCGAAGTGCGATTTTTATGCCTGTAGCCCTGTCAGACTTCGAATCTGTCTTATCAGGCATCAGAGTAGTTTGATGGAGTGACTGGAGTGAGCTCGGAGCTTTAGGCTAAGACGGTGGCTTTGAGGGCTGCTTCTGAGTGCTTAGAGCAGCTATGAGCCGTTGGTGCTTCTACGCAACTGCCTTACCAGTAGAACGCCGCGCTTAACTTATACGTTAAGCACAGTCTCAACTTGGATGTTTCAACAGGAGGCAGTTAAATATGACAATTTGCTTAAGCAAAGGTTAGGTCGTTCTTGACGAAACGCAGTAGTGCAAAACGACATTCCCTATTCGTTTCGGAGGTCTTGAGATTCGCTGTATGCTGTAAGGGACGCTAGGGTCGTAGCGTTTCTTACCTCCTTTCATGCGGCGGCAGGTATTTTTGCTTTGTCTATAAGCCTACCTTTCGTGGGAAATGCTCTGAACGTGTGATCGGTTCGCTCGCGTATCCGAACAATCCCAATCCTCAAAAGCTATGGGCTGATGTGTGCGCTCATTTAGCAGCATTCTGGAAGGTGCTAACTACTTAGTGTTGTGGAGGATATCACACGGTTTAAAGCGATGAGGCAGCCCGAGTTCTGGGCCACAACTAGGAAAGGTACTCGATAACGATACATTGAAAATGGGTGGGATCCAAGGTATGCGAACCCCATTTGTGCATATGCAGAGCGTCAGTAGAGGTGAATGGGCACTACGGACTGAGTTGTTCCCGTTCTGCGGGGCGTTCAAGACACCATGTGATTAAGGACTTGGTCTCGGCTCTCGCCGAATGTTCCCTGCATAGCAGAGCTTCAGGACTTAAGCCGTACAGATGGCAAGAGGCCGGACGGCTTAACGCTGGTTCTCTGGGCATGGGGCCGCTGCCTGCTGTGGGGTGCTAAGTATGGGCAATTGGGCAGTACATTTGGACCTTCGCATCTATCGCAGACATTGCAAAGGATGCAGGCGCGGCCTCTGAGAACGCTGCCAAGATCAAACATCTGAAACCAACTTGCAACTTAGAACCAGCTTACGAATCTGTTCCTCGTTCCAGTTCTCACCTTGTCCAAAGAATTTCGCTTGCCGTCGAGCGCGGTAATGCTGCAAGCACGTTTGGGAAGGGTGGCATCCATCAACAATGTAAACAATCCTAAAAACCTGCATTTCATAATCACGCACTTTTAAGAACACAATTAACTTAAAACCTTCAACCTTGCGTTCACATACAATTTTCCGGATACTATAGGTACAAATATATAAATATTAGGGCGTAAGATCATAACGCATATATTTTAAGTTTAGGTTTAATAAAAGAGTTGAATTATTAGTGTTAAACTTGTTTTTTCATTTAAACTCTCTTTAACCTGCCATATTTTCCCTACTACCCTGTCTTGTCACTTTCTCCTGTATGTCTAAAATTTCAACTCGCCATAACTTCTATGTTTTTCGGACTAGTTCGTTCCCTTTAACAAATTTGGTATCGTTGATGAACGCAAGAACATATTCAAATCTAAAAAGCTTAAAAAAACACTTTCATTTTTTTCATTTACTTTACCCTGCCGATGCCACTTTTATGAGAACAACCCCCCTAACGCTTCTTACGACACCCACGGGAACGCGTGGGTGTCGTAAGAAGCTAATGAGGAATTGAGGTTTCAGACTAGGTAGGTACCTATTCATTTATTAAAGAATGATGACAGAGGAGACAGCACGCTACTGCGATCGCCAATCCGCTTACTCCGCGC